>JAKUCV010001169.1:9569-168132 GCA_028386065.3 Turnera subulata | reverse complement strand
CTTATTTTATTATTACAACCCAACCATAATAATAAACGACTAGGGACTTTTAAGAATATACATATCAAATACATATACACTAGGGTTATATATATGTGCAAGCGATTATCTCATAATCATATATATAGGCGTAACCTCAAATATGTATACATGAATACAATCATCCATAGATTGGCTTTTGGGCATATTACTAACACTTATACCCGCTCTCCATACCACTTGCCGCAGCAGGTGCTACCGGTTGGGCACCCTGCTGCTGCTGCTGAAACTGCTGGAACTGTTGCCACTGCAAAAAGGCCTGGTACTGCTGGAACGCTGGGTCCACAACAGGTGGTACGGGTGGCACAACATTCTTTTCTCCTCCACCCGCAGCATTATTCCCTGCTGCATTATTGCTCCCTTGACCAACGGGAACCTGCATCACCAACACATTGTCGGAGGCATGAGTAGCGGCGTCATCCTCAGCATTGTGCTGCCCCTGGTGATCCATATCAATGCCTATAAGAATGCAAATGAGTCAAAAACACTTTTAGAGTCATAAATCCGGAAACAGGCTTAAACACAGAAATCGCTTTGAAAACAAGGTTTAAAACACTTTTAAAACCAAGGATCTGAAGCCTGCTCCGCTACCAAGCTGAAACACCCGTGTCCCAATTGTACAAATAAAATACTTAATCCAAAGGAGTTTACCAAAATGCCCTCGAAACTGGGGGCACGAAATCCGATACCAAACATTATCTGAAAATCTTAATAAAACGAGCTGTCATAAAGAACAAGAGAAAACCGGCTTATCAAGCAATAAGTCAACCCGACAATCTGCCGAAACATCATCAGACATCAAATCCCGGCAAAACCGCCGATATAATAATCAAAATCAATATTGACATCCCAACAAAATCCAATGCAGCGGAAGATAAGAATAAAATAAAAACAAAAGGAGAATATGATATGCAAGTCGGCTCTATGGATCCAACCGAGAGAAGAAGCACAACTACCTGCTGGGATAACTACGTCCGTACTCCGGAAAGGAAGAGAGAGACTGCACGCTAACTAAGAGTCTAAAAAACAACGGTGGCGATTACGTGAGTCGCCTACTCAGTGAGCAGTATAAATCTAGTTATGTAGGTGTGCAAAGCAAGTTCGAAAGGAGAGTAGAGAAACAAACACAAGTAAGCAAACACACAATAACCAGTACTAACATGCCAACCACATAAAGCAAACAGTTTATATTTTTCATCTGTTGTGTGTTAAGTTTTCTTATTATATTTATTATTCAGGGCCCCCTACTGTGTGCGTCGAGCTCGGTCCCGTCTCATTAGACAACCAGGGCAAAAGCCCAACATAACCAGGCATAAAGCCCAAATATCACCATAGAGAGAGAGAGAGGCAGAGAGAAAGAGGGAGGTAGAAAGGGGGAGGTAGAAGAAGGGAGGTAGAACCGGTCATCACAGACCCATATGCTAAACCGCATATACCATGCTATCCCGCATGCAAACCCGAGGGGTATCACTTCCCGCTCGAACCAACCGGTCATCAGCACACAGTAGCCTATCTTCTACTGTACGTTATTCTTGTTCATACTTAAGAGTTCATGTGTGCCAAGAGTTGTGATTTAACAGGGTTGTGTGAATTATTATCTCAATCAAGCATCCGGGTTTCCAACCCACAGTACATCACACAGATCACCCAAAATCACTCCACATGTTATATCCCACAACAATTTAAAAGTCATGCTCATCAGGCAACTAGTAACACACAGGCACACAATACATATCATGGCATGTTAGCAAACAAGGCATGCAACTCAAACAAACCAATCTAACAAGCACATGCATACAAACATAAAAAGACTTATAAAGTCACCTCAACGACGATGATCCTATGGAGCTTTCCCCAAAACAGATCCTCCAGCTCCCGAGGTATTACCCGTGCCTGAATACCGGCACACACAAATATTACAAAACAATTATCACAAACCGTGCATGCATGATACCTATATGCTCAACTCAGTGAAACCTGACCCAAACTACCCGGTTATGCAATTTCAGGGTCTAAGCCCAGAAGGGTATATCTCCCCATAAAAACTCCAAAAGACAAGGATCTAGGGTTAACCGAGCTTAAGCCCATCAAAACCCGAAATAATTTCTCGGCCTAAATCCCACTTCCACAAGTCTGTAATTATCCCAATTTATGAATTTGGGCTTTAAGCCCATTCCTTAAAGTCCATAACGAGTCCCCGGGCCTAAAGCCCATCTAAGTCCAAAACCGAATCCCGGGCCTAAAGCCCATTATGAAGTTGAGCTTAAAGCCCGTTACCCAAGTCCAAAGGTTATCCAATTAAGTCATTGGGCCTCAAGCCCATATCTTAAGGTCCATAAAAAGTCTTAAGGTCTTAAAGTCAGTTAGCTGGGTCTGGGCCCAGTTTTTCCTAAATACCGTTCTAAGGTCATTCCCGAGCCCAAGTGTTCCCGGCCTATGGTTCTACCCGTGTCGGTAAATTTTCGGCCACACACTCTCACACCCCCACACACGGTTTCCACTAGCCCGGTATTCCCGATACATGAAGGTGCTTGTTTAATTATACATGCAAAGAATGAGATTAAAACACAACAAAGAAAAGATACCCTCAAGCCGGAAATATTCTGCCTTGTCGGAACCAAACCCGAGCCTCGCCGGAAAATTTCCGAGCCTCGCTGGATTCCGGTCAACTCACCGGAAAACACCCAAAGCCACCAGAACAACCGCACAAAAACTGCCACAGCCCGGAAGAGAACCAATTCAACCAACAACCAACACAAAACGAAATTGAAAGGGAACAAGGAGGTTGCATCCTTACCCGGAGAACAACACAAACTGCCCGGAATCCGTCCACCACCAAAACCCAAGTCGTGAAGCACCTCTTCCCGGAGAAGAAGCTCGCGGACACTGGTTTTGAACAGCCTCTGCCGACCGAGACCACCACCTGTACTGCCGGCAAAGACGAGACCACCAGCAGGTACCACCGGATCTGCCAGCACAACCAACCAACAACCCCAAACCCGCCACCGTCCAACCACCAACACAACACGACACACACACGAACAACACAACAATCCGCCACCGCCATGACGAGCTCAGCCGCCACCTACAACACCAAGGAACCCATCAACACAAAAAACCAAAATCGAGAAAAGAAAAGAGGAGATAAGTAAATGGAAGGGAAGGGAGAGAGTCGGCTTACCCGACTGATAGCGGCGGCGACCCTGTCTCAAAGGCGGCAGTTTCGATTGGTGCGCAAGCCGGCAACGCGGGGAGAAGAAAGGTACGTGATATGTTGTTAACTACGAGAGTGAGGGAGGGTGAAGAGGAAGAGAGGGATTCGGGTACAACCGATTGAAGCCACAAATCAAGGAAGAGTGTCTTGTGAGAGAGAGAGAGAGAGAAGGGAGAGAGAGAGAGAGGGGGGTCGGCGGCGTGGAAGAGAAAGGAGAGAAAGAAGAAAAATAAAAGAAGAGGGAAGGGGGTTTTAGGGTTGAAGCCGGCCCAGTCCCAAAACGACATCGTTTTGGACTGAGGCGCGGTCAACCCGCCCTAGTCAACGTTTTCTTTTTTTTTTTAAGACTCCAAAACGACGTAGTTTCAGTGAAACTACTTATAAGCCTAACTTCCAACTCCAAAACCCGATTTAACTCCCACGAAGGCCGTACCCGTCATACTAACGACTTAATACCGATATAACCAAGGTAAAATAATTTATTTCCTAGCCCAAAAATCCGAAAATTTCTCAAGGGCAAAATTGGAATAAAAATTTCGAAAATTTCATAAATTAAATTATGAAAAATTGGGGCGTTACAGTTTACTTGTGTTGCATTAATAATCTAGGTTGGTAGATGTATCATTCTTTCATTATTGCATTATGTGTTGTGTTATAAATAATGTGCTTATTTGCAAGCTCGCTTGTTTGCAAACTTGTTTGATTGTTTGCTTGCTTGTTAGTATTGCTTGTTAGGGGGTCCCTAAGGATGAAATGGGTATGTCTACTAGGATAGGCCCTAAACCAACTTCTGTGTTCGATGCGAAAATCACTAAACTTTGTTGGTCAAAATGCATTCTAAATTGCATTTCAATGATGATTTCAATGATGATATCAAGTGTCTTTCAATGATGACTTCAAGGATGATTTTCAACAAGGCTTTTTACAAGACTCATTTGGGCATAAACATCTTTATAGATGCACTCTTTTGTCAAATCCATCCATCTTTTTCGAAGAAGAGTTTTGGTGCACAATGAACCATGATTTCTAGAATTGTATGTTTTCAAAGGAAAAACGCTAAAGCTTTGTTTTCAAAACACAAGATGCCTTTGATAAAAACTCCTTTTTGAAGTAAATGTGAAAGAACTCAAATGAATGTTTTGACACCATCACTTTTTGTTATCGACATTCTGGGCCCGAAGAGGAATGTCATTTTTCAAGTATTTGTCTAAGTTTAGACACACAAACTAAAAAAATGGTTTCAACTTATGCATTGCATGTTTTAAAACTTGCTCATTCATATACTTTGGAAATTGCATACATCAGTTTTATGCACAAAGTTCCATCCATTCATAGAAATGACTCAATTTTGCATTACAAACCTCTTTTAATGTCAAAATGTGTTTCCAACAATGTATTTGTCCCTAAAGAATGATGCAACTGTTTGATAAAAAGAAATTGCATGCACTTTCTAAAGTGATTTTTTCAGAAAACTAAGTCCTTAACTCTAGCACGGGACACACAAGTTCGTTTGAGTGAGACTTGGGCCAATTCTAGAAGAGAGCTAGGTTAGCCTTAGGGATCCCCATTTAGATGAACTACGAGAGCTTTGAACCCATTGATGGGGGCTACATAGGTAGTCGCAAGCAGATGAGGCGCAAGTTTAAATGCTTTAACTTTTCGCACTACATTGCATATCACATGCACATTTTCACACGTGCACTATATATATGTCATGTTTGTTTGTTTGCTTGCAACATGAAGTATTTGCATTTATCCAACTACAAAACGTACCATTGACCTTGGCATCCAATATTGACGGCATTGTCTCCATTGAGATGGTGGTTCGCAATAAACGAATCCCTAGGCCCTCATCTTGGTTAGAGACTAATGTTTTACCAAAAGACAATTTTGGGAGCTTCTCAAGTTTTCCCTAATAAACTTGGGTGGTGACTCCTTGTCTGTGGACAATCAAGAGAACACCAAGAACAATGTCTGCCAAGCATTCCTATGAGTTTGTCCAGATTGGTGATGATCACTTCCCAAGAAAGGGCATGATGTAGTGAACAAAGAAAAGGAAGTTGAGCGAAAGCGAGCCTCTCATGTCCCAAAAAACGAGCATTATAGACTACAATCAAGCTTACCCTCATGAAAGGAGCGAAACGAATGAACTTAGCCAAAAGTGCGAATGCCGTGCAAGTATATTCGATCAAGGTCACTAGGTTTTAAATGATACCGCTTGTGACTCCTCCTGTTGCTTCTAGGAATATATTTGGAATGATGGTTCTTTGGGAAGCGGTTAATTCGTTTATCCCGGGAATTATCGAATCGGTTCTCTTCACTTGAGCTAAGCAACTTCACATGCATTTGGGAAGAATAATCATAAATTGCAGGCTATCGAATTTAAGCTACAACCACGAGGCAATATCCCGACCAACCAAGCCGAGGTGCGGTGCTAACAGCTACCCTCTGGTTTATTTGGCTTGTAAGAAATATGAGGGTTTTTTATCACACCTCTACCCATTTGACAAGCTTGCAAATCTCATTTTAGTTAACGCCATATCTTAGATTAAAACCTTGCAGCCAGATTTTCCTTTCAGTGCTTCGCAAGTTATTGCCAGTGCTGACACGTTGAAGAATTAGCGTGGAATGTGTTGTTAAATTATGACTTGAGAAGTATTAAAGACCATTTCCCTCAAGAGAATTTATTTCGCCTCTACGGAATATCTCTCAGGATATAACAAGCCCTTCTGTCTGAATAGGCAAGATATCAGAACTGTCAAGAAAAATTTATTAACCCAGCATGGCAAAGCAATGAAAGAGGATGTAAGGGGGATTGTTATTACAAACAAAGAAAATGGAGAGTTTGTTAAAGTTTGTCAAAAATTATGTTTGATGGGATGGGATATGTTTTTTTCACTACAAAGCAAAGTTGAGCATTTGTAAAGGATAAGATATATGTTAGGAGAGAACAAAACCTTTCAATTGGAAACATCTTTTGGTAAAACCATCCCTCTTGATTTAGACAAAAAATTTCACATAAAATAATTTGAATAGGAAAATAATTTTTTTTGAGATATCCTTATTTTTCCAACAATCTCTCACATATTTCAAAAGAAATGAAAGACAAAAAATTATGGGAACTTTTCTAGGTTAGATATACTTGAGATGTGAGACATCGAACTCGGTGTCTATTTGACTATGAGCTGGTCTAGATCAATAAGACTTGAAAATACCGTGTCATTAGTGTAACTAAGTTACTATTAACCAACAAGAATTACATTGGGATCGATAAAGGCCTTGTTAATCATGTCACACCCTCACAATTCCTTGGTGTTATCGCTGTTGGGTGCCTTTAATTGACCATGCGCATGTCCTGGTATTCATGAGTGCTCTAAAGATTTTGCCAAGATCTCATAAGAACAGCCTCATTCCACATCCATATAGGTGTTTCTCATCAAATATATATTGCACTTTATGCACCACCCTTAGGGATATGAAAACATTAAGAGTTAAAAACATTACAGTTTTAACTCGACCTCCCATTAAATGCAGTCTGATACTTGTGTTACACCATATGAAGGGACAAAAAGCTATAGTAGCTGAACTAACGAGTGACTTGTTATTACCCATATGAACCTGTTTCATGGGATCTTCGATCACACAAGTTGGGTTCCCATCACTGTTAATTTCCAAGTGACAAAGTCCCATTCCCTTCGATGTTTCATCTCGGAGTTTTATCAAAAAGTTGTCTTCCCGAGGTTTTTTCAGAGAATTGGCGAAATCCATTTTTTATCCCTAAAATTAATGGAAATCATTCCATTTTTCTTATAATGATAGTTGTCTCACCATATTTTCATATGTGTCTATTTCTCTCATTATAGACAACTCAGTAAATATCAGTCAAGAAATTTTCCAATTTCTCAACCTTATAGTCAACTTTCTTTAGAGTAATATACTCTAATTCTGTGAATATTTTAGTAATTATAAATTTCTTAGCTGGCTCCCACGTAATTGCAATATTACAGATGGATTTTTCCCATATGAATCAAAATGCATTCATCATTGTACATTTTATTACAGTGCATACTTTACCATATAATATATAGTATAAACTCAATTTTTTCATATCATAAGCAATATTGGGACTAGTTTAACTCATCAACTGCAACAAATTCTAAAAATTTGTGCCTGCTCAAATTCATGCAATACCGATATTGTTTCTCCATAGCATAAGCTATGTTTGGTCTAGTATTGTTTATTAAATGCAACAATCTTCTAATTAGTTGTGCACATTTATATTGAGATATTACATCTCTTTTCAGCTTTCAATTGAGAATCATCACCATAAGGGATATCCACATTTGTAACATTAGACACTTCATACAAAGTCTTCGAACATAGTTATCCCTTATGGATTTCACTTCCATCATCACATTTTGCGTTACTAAATATTTCAAATGAAATTCAGAAGCAAAAGAATACAAAATGCAATTGGTAATATACTAGACTTTTAAGTCAACAAATAGAATAATATAAAAAAAGTCAACGAATGGAAACATCTTATTCACACATATTGCCGTATATTACATACTCATGTTTTTCACATATCAAAATTTACTACTCACAGATGCTTATAATGCTATATTCATTTATTTAATTACTATATAAGTGTATGTCATCCAAAATAGAAAATCTAACTTTACCAACATACCCCACATTTCAAATACTTAAGGTTACTTTCAAAAAATATTTTTCATATAAAAGAGACTATGTCAGGTCAGTGTCTAGTACATATATTAGACCTATATGCAATAAATCCAACATGAAATACCGTATATAATATACCATGCTAGGACTTAATTGAAAAATATAAGAGTATAAAGACCAATATGAGATAATTACATGACTACCATAATTTTTTTTAATTTAATGAGATAATATTCAAACTCTATTGTTCCTTTTTATTTGAACAATCACTTTAAATCAAATGCAAATGGTAACTATCTTCTACAAAAATAGTATTTATCTGAAAATGTGAGATAAGTAAATTATGTGTAACCAGAAGAGTTGGAGTACTTATTTGGCGAGGTAAGAGTGGTCAACTGTACTTGTATCTGTGCAAACCTGCAACTCCGTGCGAGCCTATATGTACCCATGTTTCTTTTCCCCCTTGCTCAGTTGTTTTTTCTTAGTTTTTGTTTCCTTCAACAAACAAAGTAAAAACAAAGGGGATTGAGATAAATAGAGGAAGAACGGAACTGGAAAAGGAAAATGGAGAAATTGGTGGGTAATGATTCTTTCTGTTTCAATTGTTTTTTTTTCTTGCTTTGTTGGTTGAATCTCCCACGTCCCAAGGAGAGCACAAAAAAAAAAGAGAGAGAGAAATATTAGAGAGGTAGAAGAAGAAGGTGAATTCAAAATTTGTGCCTGCTCAAATTCATGCAATACCGATATTATTTCTCCATAGCATAAGCTATGTTTGGTCTAGTATTGTTTGTTAAATGCAACAACCTTCCAATTAGTTGTGCATATTTATATCGAGATATTACATCTCTTTTCAGATCCTTCAATTGAGAATCATTAGCATAAGAGGTATCCACATTTCTAACATTAGACACTTCATACAACGTCTTTCAACATAATTATCCCTTATGGATTTCACTTCCACCATCACATTTTCCTTTACTAAATATTTCAAATGAAATTGAGAAGCAAAAAATTACAAAATATATTTGGTAACATGCTAGACTTTTAAGTCAACAAACAGAATAGTATAAAAAAGAATTAGAAACATCTTATTCACATATTATTGCATACTCATGTTTTTCACATATCATAATTTATTACTCGCACATGCTTATCATGCTATATTTTTTTATTTAATTACTATATAAGTGTATGTCATCCAAAATAGAAAATCTAACTTTACCAACATACCCCACATTTCAAATACATAAGGTTTGTTTTCAAAAGATATTTTTCTTATAAAAGAGACTATGTCAGGTCAGTGTCTAATACATATATTAGACCTATATGCAATAAATCCATCATTAAATACCGTATATAATATACCATGCTAGGATTTAATTGAAAAACATAAGAGTATAAAGACCCATATGAGATAATTACATGACTACCATTAATTTTTTTTGAATTAATGAGATAATATTCAAACTCTTTTGTTCCTTTTTATTTGAACAATCACTTTAAATCAAATGCAAATGGTAACTATCTTCTACAAAAGTAGTATTTTTCTGAAAATGTGAGATAAGTAAATTATGTGTAACCAGAAGAGTTGGAGTACTTATTTGGCGAGGTAAGAGTGGTCAGCGCCGCTGTACTTATATTTGTGCAGAGCTGCAACTTCGTGCGAGCCTATACGTACCCGTGTTTCTTTTTCCCCTTGCTCTGTTGTTTTTTCTTAGTTTTTGTTTCCTTCAACAAACAGAGTAAAAACAAGGGGGATTGAGATAAATAGAGGAAGAACGGATCTGAAAATGGAAAATGGAGAAATTGGTGGGTAGTGATTCTTTCTGTTTCAATTGTCTTTTTCTTTTGCTTTGTTGGTTGAATCTCCCACGTCCCAAGGAGAGCACAACAAGAAAAAGAGAGCGAGAAATATTAGAGAGGTAGATGAAGAAGGTGAATTCAAAATTTGTGCCTTCTCAAATTCATGTAATACCGATATTATTTCTCCATAGCATAAGCTATGTTTGGTCTAGTATTGTTTATTAAATGCAACAACCTTCCAATTAGTTGTGCATATTTATATCAGGATATTTTATCTCTTTTCAGATCCTTCAATTAAGAATCATCAGATAAGAGGTATCCACATTTCTAACATTAGACACTTCATACAAAGTCTTTCAACATAATTATCCCTTATGGATTTCACTTCCACCATCACATTTCGCTTTACTAAATATTTCATATGAAATTAAGAAGCAAAAAATTACAAAATATAATTGGTAACTTGCTAGACTTTTAAGTCAACAAATAGAATAGTATAAAAAAGAATTAGAAACATCTTATTCATATATTATTGCATACTCATGTTTTTCACATATCATAATTTATTACTCGCACATGCTTATCATGCTATATTTATTTATTTAATTACTATATAAGTGCATGTCATCCAAAATAGAAAATCTAACTTTATCAACATACCCCACATTTTAAATACTTAAGGTTTGCTTTCAAAAAATATTTTTCATATAAAAGAGACTATGTCAGGTCAGTGTCTAATACATATATTAGACCTATATGCAATAAATCAAACATAAAATACCGTATATAATATACCATTCTAGGACTTAATTGAAAAACATAAGAGTATAAAGACCAATATGAGATAATTACATGACTACCATAATTTTTTTTGAATTAATAAGATAATATTCAAACTTTTTTGTTCCTTTTTATTTGAACCATCACTTTAAATTAAATGCAAATGGTAACTATCTTCTCCAAAAGTAGTATTTATTTGAAATTGTTAGATAAGTAAATTATGTGTAACCAGAAGGGTTCGAGTACTTATTTGGCGAGGTAAGAGTGGTCAACGCCGCTGTACTTCTATCTGTGCAGAACTGCAACTCCGTGCGAGCCTATATGTACCCCATGTTTCTTTCCCCCCTTGCTCTGTTTTTTTTTCTTAGTTTTTGTTTCCTTCAACAAACAGAGTAAAAACAAAGGGGATTGAGATAAATAGAGGAAGAACGGATCTGGAAATGGAAAATGGAGAAATTGGTGGGTAGTGATTCTTTCTGTTTCAATTGTTTTTTTTTTTTTTTTGCTTTGTTGGTTGAATCTCCCACGTCCCAAGGAGAACACAACAAGGAAAAGAGAGAGAGAAATATTAGAGAGGTAGATGAAGAAGGTGAATTCAAAATTTGTGCCTGCTCAAATTCATGCAATACCGATATTATTTCTCCATAGCATAAGCTATGTTTGGTCTAGTATTGTTTATTAAATGTAACAACCTTCCAATTAGTTGTGCATATTTATATCGAGATATTACATCTCTTTTCAGATCCTTCAATTGAGAATCATCAGCATAAGAGGTATCCACATTTCTAACATTAGACACTTCATACAAAGTCTTTCAACATAATTATCCCTTATGGATTTCACTTCCATCATCACATTTCGCTTTACTAAATATTTCATATGAAATTGAGAAGCAAAAAATTACGAAACACAATTGGTAACATGCTAGACTTTTAAGTCAACAAATAGAATAGTATAAAAAAGAATTAGAAAAATCTTATTCACATATTATTGCATACTCATGTTTTTCACATATCATAATTTATTACTCACATATGCTTATCATGCTATATTCATTTATTTAATTAATATATAAGTGTATATCATCCAAAATAAAAAATCTAACCTTATCAACATACCCTAACAATTGTTCGACATCAGAGTAATGAGAGTTTTTTTGGTGGATCAAATCCTTGGAACCGGAATTCCCTTACTCCCACTACAGAATTTTAGCCTCGGTTGACGTTCTATGGCAGTGGAAAGGCGTGAACAGAACTTTTGATTAAGTTTGTGGTAGTGGCTTATTATTGTATATGGTGGCCTCACAATTTGCTTGCTTTGATGAACTGCTTGTAGATTAACCGTGTTTGTCCCCGTTTTGTAACTGTCCATTTACTGTCATCTCCTTGATGATTTGGCTAGTGTCATTACTTGATTGCAGTGGCGAAGCTAGATATAATTTTTAGAAGGGGCCAATATAACATATTTTGTGTTTGATAATAAAGGTTTATGTAAAAAAATAAAATTTAGAGAGGGACCAATATATCATTTTGTGTTTTATAATAAGGGTTTATATAAAAAAATAAAATTTTAAAAGGGCTAAATATGGATCACGATAGGACTTATTTGCAAAAATTAAAAATCTAAAGGCAATTGGTATATTATGATAGGACTTGTATGAAAAATTAGACTATGTCATGTCGATGTCTAATACATCTATTAGACCTCTATGCAATAAATCCAACATGAAATACCGAATATAATATACCTTGGTAGGACTTAATTGAAAAACATAAAGGTATAAGGACCAATATGAGATAATTACATAACTATCATATTTTAAAAAAAAAAAATGGTGAAGAGTTTGTTCCTTTTCATTTGAACATTCGCTTTGAACCAAATGCAAATGGTAACTATCTTCTCCAAAATGGAATTTTTTTAAAAAATATGAGATAAGTAAATTATGTATAACAACAAACATAGAATACATTCATCACCCCATTTTTTTAAAAAAATAATAATAAAACTAAATATTTGCATAAAGTAATCGTTGTTTGAAATAAAAAAAATGGTAAAAGGAAACCCAAGGCAATTTTTATTTTTGGTGATTCAAATATTGTATTTATTTTCAACTTTAACATAGTTAGTGTAAACATCTGAAAATGAAACCACAAGGCAATTTCTTTCCGTACATGTTCTACTCAAAGACAAATATAAATGCATATCGTTCATGTTATGCTGGTCACATACATACATGCAACATATTTAGAAAATAAATTAAGGTTGGAAACTGACCCGACGACAATAAATTCTTGATAATCCTTCTTTCTTTCACTATTGGAAATTAACTTGACAACAGTGCTTGTATCGGTAGCCATGAATAAATTTTCCTGAGATTGTTGTTAAATTATGGTTTGAGACATGTTAAAGAATACTGTAATCAAAAAAAATTATTTCGCCTCAGTAAAATATCTCTCAGGATATAACAAGCCCTTTTATGAATAAGCAGGATATCAGAATTGCCAAAGAAAATATTCATTAACCCAGCATGGCAAAGCAATAAGAGAGGGTGAAAGGAGGATTGTTTGTCAAAGTTTGTCAGAGATTATGTTTGATGAGATGTAATTGTTGGAATTATTTAATATATATGGGCTTATATTATTAATTACAATTATATTAAAGACTGTCTAATTTTATAGGGCCATTAAGTGATCTATTTTGGGCTCTAGAGACATCTTGTTGGTATGGGCTTTTATGTGTAGAAACCCAATACTAGTAATTAGAGTTTTATGGGAACCCTAATTGACCTAATATAGGGTTGTGGTCCCCAAGATTATTCCTGCGTCAATTTTCTCTGCCCCATCACAGAAAAACATACACAAAGCATTGGAACCAAATCTTGGAAGCTCCCAATCCTCCCTGATCAACGTTCAAGTTTGTTCATCATTGATTCAGGTACGCCTTACTATACCTGATTATTGTTCTTGATTGTCTAATAATTTATCAAGATATTTGAAGCATAAAGTAATTATTCTAACAAGTGGTAGCAGAGCCTACTTGAATAAAATATTAAACATCATTAAGTTTACTCTTCTCGATCAATTTTTTGGAGGAAGCAATTTCAATTTTTGCATGGTAGACTTTGGCTGCCAATCACATGCGTGTATAGCTATTATTAATTGAAATGCGTATTGAAATTGGCATACGGTGGGAGGTATGATTAGAGTAAATTTGCTTTGCGATTCGGACGAATCGATTTTATTGTTTTGCTTAACAATCGTTGATTTCAATTTATTGGCAGCACATGATGAATTGTTAAATTCGTTTTATGCACATGACTCGGTGGCTTGGTTTTGGGATTGTTAATATCCTGTGCCTAATGAAATATCTTTTCATGACATATTGTGGCTGCTTGGATTGGCATTCATGTTTTGTTTTGCTGTTTTGGATATAACAAAACAATTACTGGTTGGTTGCGTTATTTGGGTATACTATGCGTTTTTTATTGTTTTCAACAATTACTTCTGTATACTCAATCGTAATATGTCTGTGGTGTGGCATGCGCCACAATTCCGATGGGGGATATTGAGAATTTTGCATCAGGTTAAAATCGCATAAGGTCCAGCGATTTCTGCAATAATTTTCACTTTGGTCCCTATGTTTTTGGTTTCTGTCATTCCAGTCCTTACGTGACAGACTTACAGTTTAGTCCTTGCGAGTATATTGTTTTACAATTTGCCCAAGTCGACTAAAATTAAGGAATATTTTTTTCCTTGCAAAACATATGTTTGAAATTAAATTCAATATTGAGTATTATATTATTTTGGGATGTCGAGTATTTTAGTAGATTAATTGAAGCAACATGTTACCAAAGTAACCTCTCTTGCGTAGATTAATCTACTTTAAAATATGAGATGCTTGTATGTGAAATTTATGCGAATAGTATATCAGCCCAAAGGAGGATTATTATTTGGCCAAATTTCACATACACTTGTGGTGATAAATATGTGACGATTATCAAGTATGCCATGTGGGTGATAAGTCGGTCCAAAGAAAGGCTTATTATTTGACAGGCCTAATTGTCAATATTTGATCACTACACTGAGAGTACCACTTACAAGTTGATATTTTCTGTCCAAAGACTAAAATATCAATGTTGTCCTAGGTATCTTGATGGGGCCCACTATAGGGATTGAATTTAATTATTATGTTTTGCATACAGTTTAAGGAGATGTGAGCTGAATATGTTTAATTCTCTATTAAGTTACAGCTTCTGCTTATTTGGTGTGTAAGTATCAATCTTAATGATACTAATGACAAACCTTTTGAGATCTGGATAAGAACATTATGATTGTTCTTAATTGCATAAGATATAGGCTATGCGGTATGGAAAGACTAACTTACCCCTCATACAGATAAAATTTCCCACAAGGTTAAGCTAGATATTTAGAGGTGGGAATGTTATAATCGTATGAGTCTCATGATCATAAGATATGCAATTCCAGAAACCTTCAGGGGGCAGTACGTCCATTGAGGATAATATTTAAAAGTTTTTTGAGAAACTTTAAAAGCACTTTGCCAAGAGCATAAAGATTGAAACAAATTTATTAGTTTCAAAATTTGTTTTTATAGGCATAAAGGATAGAGAATATAAGGGAGTACATCATGGAGATGTCTCATTTTTCTCTAATCCTAAAGGCATTAAAGTTAGAGCCGTCTAAAGTTTTGCTCATATTTGGTACTTATATATCTTCTTGCACTTTACTGTGAATCTAAAGTGAGTTAAATACTCTTAAGGAGTCAAGATTTCTTGATTAGATTATTATGTGCAAGGAGATTATATATTTGAAGAGAGCAACTAGAAAATGCTTGATTGGCAAATTCCTCTAAGGACTACAAAAGGAAAAGAGGAAATAAAGCTGCGATTGGGATACCACGAAGGAAAGTGCAAAAGTAACAAACTTTGGTATTTACTTGTTACTTTTGCAAGAAGGGTGGAAATAGTAAAATATCCCAACTGTGTGCCATTGGGCGTGTTGAGAAAGGTACTTAGTTTGTTTTGAAGTTAATTTCACTTATGTACCAGGACACACTTTATGGATAGATTTCAGTTTTACTATTCAGATAAGTGTATCTATGCAAGATTTGCTGATGTGTCAAAAGCCAAATGATGTTGAAAGATACATCTTTACAAGGCAATGGCATGTAAATCAACTTTTATTGAAGCTCTGAGGCTTTATAGGTTGTTAATGAGAATTGAATTGTATTTGAGTGTGAGATAGACCTTTTGGTACCGTCTTTTATACAAAATTTAGTTTATTTCTATTATGGACAAATCGGGTTATTCTTGACTATTTAGAAATAATAGATGGAATTTAGTTTATTTCTATTTTTGGACAAATCTGGTTATTCTTGTCCATTTAGAAATAATAAAGTTGGTAAGAAATTCAAATACTATTGGTACTAGTTCTCAATTGGTAAATGACAACCTATATTTAAAGCTTCGTATATTGAAATCTTGCATGATAAGGCATGGTACAAAACAGAAATTGACTAATATAGAATTAAGTTATTATATCTATTATTGGTGGCCACAATGATAGATATAATAAATAAGGTGGAAAATCTCTAAAGTCTTTCTCTTAATTCTTAGAGGTATATGGTTTCTAGTACACAATGTTGTGTAAAATAAGCATGAACGGTATTGCTGAAAGATGCAATAAAATGCTTAAGGACATGGTAAGATGTATGATTAGTCATTCTATTTTACCAATATTGCTCTAAGAAATGTACTAAAGATGCAGCTTATATCCTCACTAAGGTTACAGTCAAAGTAATAGCTATTACTCCTTATGAACTATGGACAAGCTAGAAGTCTAATATTAGGCATCTATTCATTTGGGGTGATCCAACTAAGGGTAGGCCATTTACACCAACATAAAGAATTTGGATCTAAAGATAGGTAGCTACTACTTTGTTAAGTAACTTTGAGTAATTATGGGGTTTCAAGTTCTTTGTCCCACAATCTAGTTATTTTGTGACAGGAACCCAGATTTCTTGAGGAAATTGAGTTTGGAGGGGAAGATAAGATGGAAAATATTGTCTTTGAAGAGGAATTTATTTCTCTTCTTATGGTTTTTATAGACAATGATCAAGTTTTCATCACTGATGTCATTCAAGATAATATTGTAGGAGTCTTTCTCTCAAATTCAAAAATTATTCATAAGGTTCAAACTCAACAACCTCAAGAACAAGTGCCGCTAAAGAAATCCACTTGAGAAAGAAAAAGTGCAAATTCGGATGATTATATTGTCTTTTCTTAAGAACATAAGGATAATGTATGATTGATGGAAGATGATTTTATCAGCTTCCATCAAGTCATAAAGAGTTCTTATCCTCAAAAGTGGAATGATGCCACAAAAGATGAGATCAAGTCTATGAAAGACAAAGATATTTAAGATCTTGATGAATTGCCTGAAGGTGAGAAACCGATTGGTTATAAATAGTTATTTGACACCAAAAGGATTTAAAGGGCAATTTTGAAAGATATAAGGCTCATTTTGTCATAAAGGACTACACTCAAAAGGGTGGCATTGGTTCTAAAGGGTCTTTCTCTCCGGTTTCAAGGAAATACTCTTTCAAGATAATACTGGCACTTGTGGCTCATTTTATCGTTGAGCATTAGATGGATATAAAGATTGCGTTTCTCAATTGTGATATTGAAGAGACAATTTATATGGTGCAACCATAGAATTTGTGTTAGTAGACTCAAAGAAAATGGTTTGCAAATTAAGAGAATCCATCTATAAGTTTAAACAAGCTTCCTGTCATTGGTATTACTATTTTTGTCTAATAATAATCTCATTTGGTTTTGAGATAGAAATAGGCGACAATTTTGTATACCATAAGTTCAGTGGGAGTAAAGCTAGTTTCCTGGTCTAATATGTCAATGACTTATCATTTGCTAATAGCGAGATATACATGAAGTATAAACCAAGAAGTTTCTAATACTCTTAGAAATAAAAGATCTTGGTGATGCCTCTTTTGTATAGGGATTCAGATACATCGAGATCGTTCTCGAGGTATCCTTGGGTTGTCACAAAAGAGTTATCTCATTAAAGTTCTTAGCAAATTCGATTAAAGAATTATAAACCAGGAAATACCCCTATTTCTAAAGGAGACAAGTTTAGTCTCAATTAATGCCCCGAGTATAAGATGCAAAATTTATTATGCATCTACAGTTAAAGGTCTTATGTATACTCAAGTATATATACATTTGGATATAGCATATATTCCTGGGATATTATATAGACAAAATATCTCAATAACCCTAGAATGGATCATTAAAGAGCGGCAAAAGGGTTATATGGTATTTGTAGAGAGTAAAGTGTATATGCTCACATACATGAAATTAGAATCTGTGGAGATCATTGGGTATTCTGATTCTAATTTTGCTGGATGCGACTAAGGTAATAGATCCATATTTGGGCTATATTTATTTACTAGCTGACGAAGCTATTTCTGAAAGAGTGTTAAGAAGGCACTCAATGCTTCTTCCAGTATGGCAGCTGAGTTTATAGCCTGATTTGAGGCATCTGAGTATGGAATATTGCTATGGAATTGTCACTAAACTGCAAATTATGGATGGTATTGGTAAAGCCATTAAGGATGTTGTGTGACAATTAATAAGGACTTGTGTATTCCATCATTAACAGCAACTCATTAAAATTTGTGCTGTTAAATAAAGAGTTCAGAGAGAACAAGTGCATATAGAACATATTGGGACGAACTCCATTGTTGCAGATCCGCTCATTAAAGAGATTACCAGTTAAGGTTTTCATGAGCATATTGCTCATACGAGCTTCAGATTCGTCATTGTTTGACGAAATACAGTTTCAATGGGAGTTTGTATTTTGTTGTTCTCATTTTTAGACGCACTTAGTATTTTCTGCAGAATAAAGTACATTTGGTTTGTTTATTCTCTGAACATGTTATTATGTTTGATCTCATAAGGTTTGAGGACTAGTTGGAGATAGGCATGTATGATCATATTACATGTAATTTCCATGCTACACATCCATACTTGATCTATGTCATTGAATATGTTTGTATGGTGACCATTGATGGGTCCAGTTACGCATAAAATGTAACGAAGGCCGCTTTGATCCCATGCTAATGTAGTTGATGGACCATATTGTTTAAGGAGATGTTTCAAGAAAGACAGTCACTTTTGTGCACACTTTGGAATATAATTGTCTCAAGAATAATATAGCCCAAGTGGGAGATTGTTGGAATTATTTAATATATATGGGCTTATATTATTAATTACAATTATATTAAAGACTGTCTAATTTTATGGGGCCATTAAGTGATCTATTTTGGGCTCTAGAGACATCTTGTTTGTATGGGCTTTTATGTGTGAAAACCTAATACTAGTAATTAGAGTTTTATGGGAACCCTAATTGACCTAGTATATAAAGGATATAATATAGGGTTGTGGTCCAAAAATAATTCCTACGTCAGTTTTCTCTGCCCCATCACAGAAAAACATACACAAGGCATTGGAACCAAATCTTGGAAGCTCCCAATCCTCCCCGATCAACGTTCAAGTTTGTTCCTTCTTGATTCAGGTACGCCTTACTATACCTGATTATTGTTGTTGATTGTCTAATAATTTATCAAGATATTTGAGGCATAAAGTAATTATTCTAACAGTAATATATTTTTTCCATTGCAAAGCAATTCCTCTTGGTTTAGGCAAAAATTTTCACATAAAATAATTTGAATAGGAAAATAAAATTTCTTTTCAAATATCCCTGTTTTTTCAACAGATTGATCGAGGTGGCATTTTCACTTAGTCCCTCATGGCATGTAGCTGCAATTTTTGTTTCTTCAACTTGATCTGGTGTTACATTGTTATATCCTGAATGTATATATTTATATATGTGCTCTGTATTCCTTCTTCAATATAAATAAGTAATAAAGTCTCGTTAGCATACAAAAAAAAGTACAGAACATGTATTGGGTGCAGCAACTGGAGAAAAAAAGGGTGCACCAATGTTAAAGATTATCTTCATGAAGAACGGAGAACGTTGCCGGGAGGGGAATGCACGTCGTCAAGATTCAGCTGCAAGATTCCATGTTTGACTAGTACAGATGTACAAATTTTGCATATATGGAAGAATGTTTGGCCATGCACCTCTGCTCTGGCTATATATATCTTAATATGATAAGATATGCAAAGTATCTCTGGCCAGCGAGGAGTGCAACAAAAATATCTGGGAATCCCAATTGCTTCTATTATAATTCATGCAAAAAAACACCATCTCCGTTAACTATATATGATCTGAATTCCCTGGGATTCTATCTTCTTTTTTTTAAAGAACGTACTAAAATGCTCTCTGGTTTCCAATCTCACAGGGTAGGTAGCAATTGCAATTGTATAATAAACTAACGGGATCGAAACTTACCTGGTTTCCTCCATTTGTACCGACAAAAATATATCTCCAAAATATCTTTCTTAGCAAAGCCAACAATATGAAATTTAAGACTCTAAACCAAATAATGAAGTCTCCCGGCCATAATTATAAATATCAGTTATGCATTGCCCCCTTTTATAAATTTTATGCTTACATTGACTTGTATCAATCCAAATTAAATTAAATAAATCTTTTGTCATGTGCCCTTTAACTCGACCCATGATTTGCATCTTATCAAGCTCAAGATCGAACTGTGCCTTTATTCTATAAAAACACAAGAAGAAGAAGATTGAATTGCTTTTTAGATTCTCTAAGGATGGGAAACCGTTAAACTAATTTTCTAATTTCTTCCTCTAATCGTTTTTAGTATCCTTAATTTTTCACATTTGTCTTTAGTTCATTTAAATAGAAATTGAAGCCAAAAACAGCAGAAATGATTCTCTGAACCAAATCATAAGTAGTTGGCTTCACCACTTCCACCAGCGAAAATATCTGGAAAATATCTTTCCAGGTAGCTAAGGATGAGTGTTAGTGTTGAAATTCAATATCTGCGAGGGGAACACATTTATATCTGGCTTGAATTATTAGTGATCAAGCAACCAATGGCGTTCTTGTTCCAAAACATAAAAAGAACAGCCAATGGCGATAATTCATAATTAATTGCATTACCCACCTGCTCTATTCTCTACTACACCCCATCGGTCTTTTTGATCTTACTCTTGAAGAAAATTAATTAGGGTCGTCACTAGCTATAGCATATATCTTTTTTTGATACTAAGCTATTGCATATATTTACATCAGCAATATTACTTTAATTCATGTTTCCATTGTTAATTGTTAATTAATGTTGCTGGATGCCTATACTCTTTTGGTCTTTACTACAACAATATTCTCTCAGTTTATGAATTAGAAGTTAATGGCTATCACTTTTCCTGGGGGGTTGACCATGGTCTTTATTACATCTGCAAACAATTAAGAAGAAATTATCAGTAATTAATTGGTTCATTTCAGGAAGTTGATTTTGTCATGGAATAAGTTTGAAACAGTAGTAGTAGCTTATTTTTTGGTACTATAGCTAGCTTATTTGTTACTATATCTTCAAAGATTGTGCGAATAATTAAGTAATACCCATGGGTCCAGACACAGGAAAGTTAGCAATTAATTGAAGTTGGCAAGGATTCCGCACTTGTAGATGCATGTGAGAGTATAAAAAAATAAAATATTTTATTTTATTTTCTAATTTAAGTTTGGTTATGTAATGTGATTGTGAAGTTTGTTTGTGCGAGAGTCTCTGCGCTGTATCCCCGCACCACTAAATATAAGGTATGTACTAGTATTAATTTCATGGAGCTAACTATAATTTGAGCAAACACTGGAGGGGTTAAGAGCTTTTATACCTTTTTTTTTTTGTCAAAAAATAAACTTGCTTTTGTACATCTAACCACAACGTATTTTGCCTCGCACCTCTACTATTATTATACTACGATTTTTAATGGTTCAATACGCCACCAATTAATAAAAAAATCGTTTTGCTTTATATATTGGGTACAAGCCAAACTACACCTAGGAGCTTCTTCTCTCATATATTTCACGTAGACACGTTTGCATACTGATAATAATCTGAGTTGTAATCTCTGCAGCATATCTTTGCATTCTATATGCCTGCTTGGATTCAACCAGAGCAAGATATTTTCTTCCCATGTTACCTTCATGTACATCCAATACGACTTGACCCCATCCACACTTGAATTGCAGCTAACTTATATTCGATCGTCATTACTTGACCATCAAAAAAAAGACAGTTAACAATAAGCTAGCTAGAATCGTCAGCCCTGACAAAACCAAATCGGATTAAAATTTTAGTTAGTGGAATCGTAGATGATATATTCTGGTCTTCCATCAGAGGTTTTTGGTGTAAGAGATAAGATATATAATTGGGCCTCAGCTCTAGCTAACTAGAACACCAGATTTAGATAATATCCAAAAAGCAACTGATAAGAGTAATTAAGTTTTCCTTAACCAGTCAATAATTAGGAAGACTGTCTTTCAAGGAGTACGGAATCGAGAGGGCTTTTCTTTTGGTAGATATTGATGAGAGGAAATTAGCTAGCTAGGTTCTAGCTGGAGTTGACTGATTTATTTAACCCTTTTTTAGGGTCATAGCAATGTTTCTCCGCAGATAATAAATCAATCAATTTGGAAAGTAATGCTATAATGTTTGAAGAAATATAGGGCTAATGCCTTTTTTTTGGTACCTGTGTTGCTCTTGATTATCACAATTCATACCGGTGTTTCAATTTGAGCATATTTCATCCCTCAATTAAGCTCGATTTGCCTAATTTGGTTATTTTGACCGTTTTACTCCTGAAATCAATGACGTGCGGTTTTTTCACCCGGATTATTCACCTAACCGACCCGAAATACAGTGGATACCCAAAGACTAACCGAAACCCGACATGAACTGGACAATCTGTATTATTTTCCTTTTTCTTTTATTTAATTATTTTTTTCTAAAAATAGATAATTCTTTTCGTTCTAGTAATCTGCAATCTATTTTTAATTCTAAAAATAGATATTTGGGTTATTGGGCGGAAAGGTGTATGGGTCGGTTTTCGGACAACTAGGTTAACTAGTTTGGATAGGCCAGTGGGACCTACTTTGATGACATGCCGGCGGAAAAACTAACACGTCATCGATTTTAGGGATAAAACGGTCAAAATAACCAAATTACGCAAATCGAGTTTAATTGATTGATGAAATGTGATCAAATTGAAATAACGCTATGAATTGTGATAATCAAGAGCAACCCAGGTACCAAAAAAGTTATTAGTCCAAGAAATATAAATACTACATGGGCCGTGAAAGTCACCACACATCCTCCAACTTTTTTGAGAGGTAGATACTATTGATTTGAAAAAAATGGGTTAAACTTAAACCCAAAAGAAAATGTTGATAAGCTTTTTTATGCTAATCGATTTTTTTTTTAAAAAAAACTTTAAACCATCTTCCTCCTGCTCTTTTGCACAAAGCACAGCATAAAAAAAAGGATGTTGGGTCTGAATCTTTAGTTTCTTAAACCACAACATATGAAAGTTGTGGACAATTGGATTAAACCACTCTTAAGTTGACCCAATATTGTCACAGGATAGTTTATTTTTTTTTTGTCCGGTTCATTTTGTTGTTTTGAGCCAATTATCAGATACCGGAGAATTTTTGCTTATTACCCCCACTAAATTACAGGAATTGAGAGGTTTTGCGTCTTTTTTTTTTTGTATAACCGAAAGATTTATTGATGTAAACCAAAACACTCACAGGATACAACAGTCATCAGCTAGATGACTCATTCGGAAAAGTTACCTATACAGAAAAACTAGGGAAGCAAGAAAAGATAAATACAATTTAGCATCCTATACATACGAAATTTGCACACAGGTCCGCACCATGCCAGGACACTATCCGGATTGATAAGCACAGCTGATAAGTCGTAAGGAAAACTAGGTTGCTTCCCTTTGAACCACAAGGTGGATCTGAATAGCACCAACTCAAATAGTTTTCCCCAATCAATATCCTGTCCCTGGAATATCGCCCTGTTGCGAGCCAACCATAGATTCCATGTATTAGTATAGAAGAAAACCATCCATGAAGCTTTAGCCCTTGAGTTCTACACAAAACTCATCCACTGCTCAAAATTAGATGGGATACATACACCAACGAATCCCCCGCCATTGACATAACTTATTCCACATGCACCAAGACAAACGGCAATGGAGCAACAAATGGTCTCTTGATTCAATTTATTCATTACAGAAGGCACATAGGACATTATCACTGGAAATAATATTGTTCCTAAGTAAAATGGATCTTACCGCAATACCTTGATTCAAAGCCATCCATAAGAAACACTCCACCTTGAATGGAGCACAGTTGAGCCACACCCACGATTTAGCACTACTTGTACTCATGTTTCTACACACAAAATTATAGGCAGATTTCACAGTAAATGCGCCCTTAACACCTTCCATCCACCACCACCGATTGCACTTATCCATTCTTAACACCAGATTCTCCAATTTATGAATAAGATGATCAACCTGGTCAACCTCCCAAGGATATAACTGTCGCCTCCATCAAAAGTCCCATACAGTCATACACGTTGCCCCTGAACAGAAACCATTACCTCAGCCACACACGCCTCCTTCCTATTATTCCTATTAGTAATAGCAAAGAGTCGAGGATAAGACTCATTTAATATCTCCCCATCAAGCCATCTATCCATCCAAAATCTACACCATCTCCCGTTAAACACTTCCACACCTACCTTACTACTCAAACTCTCAGTATTACCGCGTGAATCCTCCCCTGCCCTATTATATTTTTCCAAACAACATATGCATGAGCAGTATTAAAGATCTACGTACCTAATTAGCTATATACAAAACTTTATAATTTTAGATCTTTCATATATGTAATGATTTGTTTCCCTAAAATTTCTAATATATAGAAAGGAGCCAAAGTAATCATGCCAATCTATAACTTTTTTCTTTGAGGATTCAGATTTGAGAATACATAGATGAAAATATATTCTAATAAAAGCATAAAAAAAATCTAACATGAGAATTTTTTTCAATCTACTACATAGAGATACACAACGAGGTTCATATCCTTTAATAGAGAATTTACAAAAGCACACTACTTTCGCGAGCATCATGTCTTGTATAGTCCATGCAACAACCACCAAACCAACAAGCGAAGGTGAGGCATACCTGTGGGATGAAATATCTATTTCTTGGTAAATTTTTGCGGTAGATAAAGAACAGTTCTGCAAGTTGAATCTTCCTCTATGGTCTTTGGCTCCCATGATTTTATTTGAAACACCCAAAAACAGGTGAGAAAAGATCATAACAGAGAAAAATGAACCCACAAAAAGTGGGAGTAAACCAACACAACTAAAACAGAATAAAAAAAAAAAACTAGTCAAAATGAATTTTGATGGGGGGCTCACCGCCAGGAAAAAAAAAAAAGGTCGGCGGCAGTCCCAATTTGTAGATCTAAGGTTTTCTATAAGAGAAAGAGTGTGAAGAAAAAAACCCTGCCAGTCTATAACCCTTAAAACTGACTATACTATATATTACTGGAATAGTACTTGATATATGATAAGGTGGCTAGGGGAGGTTAATTAATTTGTAAGATTTTAATTGCCTTAGATGGACCATGGTAGAGATACAGAAATGTCAAACCGACCTAAGATATATCTTTCATTCATTTCCTTCAAATTCTGACAAATTCCTAGCTAACTAACTAAAGGGTGCTCACTTAAGCCCGACTAGGCCCAACTTGTATGTTATATAAGCCACCACAAGGGGAGGCTGATATACGTTTGGTTAGACATTATACACGTTAGTTGGGTAAATACACAACCTGCATACACTGCAATAGGGTTTACACCGTGGAAACTAGGAGGCCGATCTGACACACTGTGATGGTCTCCACCGACCAGTAATTCAAGTCGTGGCTCCTGATCCTGACAACGCTTCCGCTTTACTACTTACAGATAAGTCTTCTTACATGCTATGTATATGTAGATTAAATCCTTCATTGGTAGCGGAGCCCTAGGCTTGTTTTCTAGTTGATTTTATTGATTTTTTGTAAATCTAAAATCATTGTGATCGATTGGCTATATGTGATCTAATCCGAAATTGATTTGTTCAATTAATTAATAGAATCAATTTGTATGATATTTTATTTGGTTAATATGAGTTATTAATCACAACAAAAAAAATTGTATTGTTTGTGGCTTGTCTTTCAGATCAATTTGTGTAATTGACCTGGAAACAATATTTTTTATTATTATATTGCTGGTAAAAAACCAATTAGCATTGGTTGCAGTGGTAAAGCGTACTGCATTCCCCTTAAACCCCAAGGTCCAGGTTTCGAGTCCTGGTGGAAGCGGGTGTATGGAAATTGTGCTATTGGTAGTGGTCCCACCTCACAAGGGTGACGCATCGAGCCACGGGGAGAGATTAGTCTGGTAGTCGACTGGGATACTCTTCTAGCATAAAAAAAAAAATACTGCTGGTAAAAAGAAAAAGCTGGATCTGTGGTTTTCGTGTTGGAAAACTTGAAACCCGATACCATCCATGGCTCTCTGCACACGGTGGCGAGCAGAGCGTGGGTTGCTGCAGACGACGGCAAGGCACAGACTTGCTGCTGACGGCGGCGAATCGAACCGGGGAAACTCGTGACGGCGGTGATTCCCTGTGGCCGGCAACGGAGGCGTGCGTGGTCTCTCTTCCTTATTGCTTTGGCGATGGCTGCGAGTTCGAGGCAGGCCGGTGGCTCGAGGTAGCGAAGCGGATCCTGCGTCGTTCGCCGTTGGAGGAGGAGGAGGAGGCGTGTGGCGAGGAGTCCGGAAATCCTCATCGCGGTCGTCGCTGCTCTAGCTACGGTGGCCCTTCTCCTCTCCGGCCGTATCGCTGTAAGCTCCAGTGGGAGCGCTTCGACACTGCTGCGGCGACCGACTCTCCGGCTAATACCGAAGTCGTTGTGGCAACGGTTGTGGTTGGATGCTTCTCGGTTGGTGGGTTCCCTTTTGTGTGTATGGCGGCGGCTGTGTAATGGGGAAGAAGATGAGCTGCTAGGGCAACTCTCTTCTCCTCACACGCGTCACACAAGTGTGGCAAATTTAAAAAAAAAACAAACAAAAAAAAAAGAATGCTGCCGAGCTGGATGGGCTAGAGCCATATGGGTTGGGCTACTGCGTAGTGCAATTCTTTGGGTTTTAGTGGCCTGAGTTGGACAAATTTAGTGGGCACAAGGCCTATTATGGACCATTTATTTAAGACATAAGGTCTTACTAATTTTATTTTGTATGGCCTATATTAAACATATGGTTTAATTAAAATTAATTTAGGCATACGACCTATATTAATTTCTCTTTTATGTGGCCTATAAAAATAAAATTGACTTATTTTAGACAGACGGTCTAAAATTATTTTCTTTCTATCAACATATGATTGAATAAAATAATATGGACTTATTTTAGACATATGGTCTAAATTATTATTTTTATTGGGTTTGAAACCTAGTAAAAATGACTAAAGTCCAATGTTATTTTTTTTGGAAGAGATGGTCCTTTTAGACATATGGTCTACATCAAATTTCTTCTATTGACATATGGTCAAAGAAAATATAATAATGATAAGACTCCTTTTGGACATATGGTCTAAAAATTAATTTTAATTTAGGTTTATGACCTAAGTAAAATTAAATTGTCTATGTTAGACATACGGTCTAAGTATTTTATTATATGGGCTTATAGCCTAAATAAAATAAAACAGTCGAGACACGAGTTTGATATTATTATTATTTTATTAGAAGAGATGTTGAGTATAAAAATAATTTTTTTAGACACACGGTCTAAATAAATTTTATTTTTATAGATTATGACCATGGTAAAATTTGTCCATGTTAGACATATGGTCTAATTAAATTTTATTCTACGGCATACGGCTTAGAATAAAATTATGAAGTGTTCCAATATTTTTTTAAATAGATCCAGATAAAAAAAATAGTCACATGGACTAATTCTTTTGACATAAATTTTGTATTTATATTTCTTCACCAATAAAATACAATCCAAATATTTCTAGACCATTTTCTTTGTGAATTTGGCACGAGAAATATTTACTCAACTGTTCAAGCATGAGTAATATACGATTACCTGCTTTAATGTTAATTGGATTAACATTATCAACTAGTTGCTATTTAGTTCAGCATCACATGTTAATTAGTTTAACATTATTGGGTTGTTCAACTTATAATCCACATGGGATTATAAAATTGTGCTTGACAAATATGTTGTCTAGAGCATGATTAATGCTTAGCTGTGTTATTGGTTAAATTAATTTTCATTATGCATTCAACTTTAGGACGATGACTGGGAACATGGTAAACTTTCGACTCCGGGTTATGCATGTGATTATTAACTTAGTCAATTGAAGCTTAGCATTATACATGTATGTATGTTGAACATTATACCTTATATATGATCCTTGTGTATTTTATTTTATTTTTTTAAGATAATTACTACTTCATAAGTTATTGTTGCCTAGCTTAACAAAAAGGTTGATGCTTAATGACAGTAATTATAAAATCTGGAATTTAGTATTCCAATATGTGCTGGTAGAGCAAAAGTGCTCTTGTGATCATCAATGTAGTCATGAAAGTTGAAGACAGATCAGTACGACAAACCATACAATGCAAAGTACTGTTGTAATAAAAGTGTTGCAATGATGACCAAATGGGTCATTTTCCAATGATGAAATTGGATAGTAAGATGTGGTACTTTACTTTGCATGAGCAAGCAAACTTTGTGCTTGCGGCTGTTTTATTTTGTGAGTAACTGAATATAATTCTTAGTGAATTATAGACTCAGTAGCCACACATTATATTGTATGGAGATGTGATACCTGATCAACGTTAAGTCTCACATGGAGATTAAACATTTTGGCATGTAAGTAGCAACAATAAGGTGTTGTTTAAATACTCATATCATACTAGTTAGTCTTGTGTAACATATGAGATAAGATCTTACATGATAGGTGTCTTTTCTGACATGTCTTGGTTTTAGTAACCACACATGCTTTCATGAAAAATTATAAAATTGATTCTGGTTCAATTTTATATGGCTTTAGTCTCATTATCGAATCATGCTAGATTTGGTCATACGGACCAACTGAGAATGCCAAGGTTAGCAAATAATGTTTGCTTCCTAGCATTATACAAGTAGAATTGCCTGCTTGTGAGTGTTATCTAGCTGATTATTGATTATCCGGTAAAGTGATTGAAGCCAACTCTTCATTTTTATTTGTCCACCTGGACGTCTGCGGGTCCATTCACGTTTGGACTAGGCAAAAGCATGTAATTCATCATTTTATTCATTATGCCCTATTATATCTATTTAATTTTCTATTTTTGAGGCATTAAGTTGTTTCTAAAGCTATATGAGCTTAATAGAAAATTATCTTGATATGAAGATGCAAGATCTTCACGTTAATTGTGACCGTTTTGTCGATCCAATCAGTTGGGCATGTGATGAAAGGATATAGTGCATTGGTTGACTATTCCTAACAATCTATGACAAAATATGTTATAGAGTGACATGATGGAATGCTTCTGTAACGGTTAAGTAAACGTGGGTGCAAACCTTATTGCCACATGGGTAATATTTAATTGGTTGCCGCCTATATACTTAACAATATGCCTATATAGTCAGTTACAACTACTCTGCATGTGTTGTAGACTAGAATGCTACCCACTAAGTGTTTTAGTAACCTTGGAAGTTGTGTTGTTTATACACATCATTTCTCTCTGGCAAGATGTGCCTTCAGAGGAAGACAAGTGTCTTATGAGATTGTAACAGCCCGGGTAAAATTTGGATTTTTACCAGGACTGTAAAAGTCATTATACAGTGATTTACCAAATGAATTAGTCTGGGGTAATTAATTCAAGGTAAATCGAGTGTCTTTTTTCGTAACCAAGGCTTTTCCCGCGCTCGAGATGTTTCCTTGGATTTTTCGGGCCTAAGTTGGTATTTTTCGGGTCCCGGAATCCTCAGAAAAATCACACCGGAGAATAACTAAGTGGGTGTATCAGTTGTTTTCTGGTCCGGATGGTACACGACTGCATGATTGGGTCACGCAGCCGCCTCCTTCCTGTGCTGTCCACGATTTTCCTGTATGACCTGTGAGAATTTTTTTTCTTTCTTCCCGTTCCTTCATTTGTCTCTCCAGTGCATGCCATCATTTCCATCTCTTCTCTGCCAGTTTCTCATTTCCCCTGCAACACACAAAAGACCTGCTGCAACCAAACTTGTTCTTCCATTTTGCAAAAACAAACACCACACACCACCCAACACAGTCACGCCACTTCATCACCCCACCTCCTTCTTCTTCCTTTTCCCGACCGAAACACCACCACACACAACAAACCACCACTGGCCAAGCCTCCTCAAACCGCAGCACCACCACCAGCTTCTTCCTCGCGACGCCGCCACCAAGCCGAGGAGACATCGCCGCCCGAGACGCCTCCGATCTCCTCCCTACAACCCATTTGTCACACCAGCGTGCCGTCACCAGCCAACATCTCGACGAGCACTAGCATCCCCGACGACGCTCCTCCCCTCGCGCGAGACGGCTGCAGCCGACGACAAGAAGGCCGAGTCCCCCACGTAGCCGCCGTTTGTTCGCTCTATGCTTCGTGCCGCCTGCTGCCACGACGACCGACCGAAGCCGTCGCTTCCTTCACCTGCAGTCGCGGCTCGGAACGACGACACCACCGCATGCAGCCTCGCCTCGCCGCCCGTTCTCTCTCCCGCCGCCGCCGTCGACCCACACGAGGTGAGCAAAGGTTAAAGACGACCCGATTAAGGGTCACCCGGTCGGGTTAGGGCTGCACTGGTTGGGCCAGCCCGGGTTGGGTCTGGGTTGAAGCCAGTTGGGCTGGCTAGCTGGGCTGATGAAGTTGTTGGGCCTGATGCGTTGGGCTGACATATTTGGTTGATGGGTTTGGACTGGGCTGGTACAAATTGGCCCAGTCCAATTAAAAAAATAAATAAATAAATAAGATAATAAGAAAAACATATTTATTTATATATATATATATATAATCTGGAAAAAAATGGTTATATGGAATATATATATATTCTAGGTAATATAAATACATAGTATTGTAAAAAAATAAATAAAGTAATTATCATGTTATATTATTTTAAAGAAACTAAGATAATTATAATATGAATTAAGTCCTTTGCAAAATTACTATATAGTAACTATTTTAGAAAAGATTACATATACCGTAAAATATTTTGAAAGTATAAGCATACGTTATATTTTTAGGAAAATTATGTTATAGAAATTATATTTTTGGAAAGGTATAATTATTTTAAGTAAATAATTTTGAAAATGTATATCTTCCTAGGAAAATTATTTTATGATAATCATATTTTTTGGAAACGATAAATACCTTCATAAAAATATTTTGGAAAGAGATTAAATTAAGGTATTAAATACCGAAGTAATATTCGGATATACATACGATATATTATTTTCGGAAAAGGTTTAATTATGGTAAAAGATGATAATAAAGGATATGAACCGGGATGGGTTTAATTCGCAGTATTGGCATCATAGCATACCGATTATGTGCATTTATGTGAGTATATTGTTTTGTTGTGTAGGTTTGATATCAGATAGTTTTCCGAGGAGCCGGCTTGGGACCGGTCATTGTCTCCGGAGTTGAGTAATCGGCCAAGGTGAGGATGGATTTCCTTCAATATGTGCCTGTATTACTCGGTTATTGTGTCTGTTGATTGTTGCATTTGTTGTGATTATTGTCGGGATGTTTATCCCAGTATTTTGATTTGGTTTTTGGGATGTTTATCCCCGTGCGTCGGGTTTTGGATATTTATTTTCGTGTCTTTGGCCATAATAATAATGGAATAAATAATAAATTTTGATAAGGATGTCGATCCTTGATTTTGGATAGGGATGTCTATTCCGGTATTTTGGTTAGGGATGTTGATCCCTGTGATTTGATTTCGATGATGATAATATAATTGTCACGTGGTAAGTAGTGGTACGACTCGATGGTTTGAGACTGTTTTGTGGTGGCCGTGACCTGGGTTACTTGTGATAAGCATGTCTATGCTTGGGATGTCTATCCCGTGATTATTTTTGGGATGACTATCCCTGGGTTCTTATTTTTGGGATGTCGATCCCTGGGTTCTCTTGGAATTGGTCTGGCACCCGGAATATGTTGATAACCAGGTCTGATCCCTAGCTTATCCGTGACGGGGCCCGGAAAAGATAAAATTGGAAATTAGATTTTTATTTGAGTCTTTTGGTCTTGGACCGGTTTTAGGTCGAGTATTTGTTTTGGTGTGTTTGGCTGTTTAGCCTGTGTTCGACTTGAGTAATTTTAGTGTTGCATACTGATTGTCTATCCTTCGTCGGTGAGCACTTCGGACTCACCCCTCACCTGCGGGCTTTCATCCCGTTGGATGAGTTATTTGTGGTACAGGTTTGGTGCATTCCAGACAGGCTGCGGCGTTATCCCTTGGACAGGCCTTGGATCCATAGTTTGCATCATGTGTCGCATACAGTGTCTTGTGAGTTATTTAAGTCTTCCGCTGTGCATTATTTTTGCTATTGTTGGGCCATTGGGCCGGTTATGTTGTTATTGATGTTTTTATTTTGGGCTGTTGAGCCCGAGTTACTGTTGTATACACTGTATGCTGGGCTTGGTTTGGTTGGGTCGTCACAGTTCCGGCACGTGTTTACTGTGTACGGTAAATACGGGTCGGGGCGTTTCAGAGACACTTACTAACCTTAAGGGTTATATGTTTATAAGCTAGCAAAACAGTGGGAGCGTAACTGAGTTTAAACCAACAGATGTTACATTCTTTGTGAATGAGTTTCCTAAGAAGGGTGAGGTATGTTAAGGCCTATCTTTTTTTGAGGAAGAGGATTAAGACTTGCAAGGATTACTTTATTCGAGTGGGAGGTTTTTTACAGATGATGAATTAGTTTCTCATCAATAAACTTCCTCACATCAAGTCCGAATAAAAGTAATCTTGTTGTTCTAAGTGGGAGCAATAGAGATAGATCTTGTTCTTAGTGGGAGCGAGATTAAGATTTTAATCCGAGTGGGAGCCATGAAGATCCAAATGGGAACAACATACCTGAATCATAATTTAGTGTGATTCTCATAAAAGATTGTCGTTGATGATTTGACATCAAAGATAGTGGGTCTTTTATGATATTCCTACATGATGAGCCTAGAAGAGGCTGCCTCAAAATCTTTCTATAGAAAAATGGACAAAGGCACTTGAAGAAGAGATGGAGTCAATGAGAGTCAATAAAGTTTAAGGACTGGTTGATCCCATTGAAGGACACAATGCCATTAGGAACAAATGTGTTCTCAAAAGCAAGCTTAAGGCTGATGGTATAGTTGAGAAATTTAATACTCAACTAATAGGTAAAAGGTATACTACAGAAAGAGATAGATGAAAGAGATAGATTACAAGAATCAATCTCAATTTCTGTGAGTTTTACCTATGTATGGATGCTTCTAGCTATTATGTCAAACTTAAAGTTTGGATTACGTGAAACGGATGTAATAATGCCTTTCCCAATGAAGATTGAATGAAACAAATTGTGTTTCATTGAAGAGGAACACAAACATATGGTTTGTAGACTTTGAAGTCTATATTGGCCTTCTGATCCTCAAGGCATGTACCAAGTAAGTTTGCAATGTACATATAGTATGTATATGACATACTTATAGCTAGAAATGATATGGAGTTTAATCAACAAGGTAAAGAACCTAGTTGTCATCTCAATCTAGATAGATGATATGGATAAAGATTGCATATAAACTTGAAATTAAGATTTCAAGATATTGTTTCATGAAATTATTGTATTTCTCGTAAGAGAATTACATTAATAAAGCTTTGAAATAATACTATGCATCAAAGTAATCCTATCTAAACTCCTATCAATAAATACCATACTTTGAGAAATCGTGTGTCCTAAGACTCCTGATGAGAGTATGAATAAGCCAAGTTCCATAACGGAGCGCAGTCGGAAGTTTGTTGTACACTGTGGTGTATGATAGACTAGATATTAGTTAAGCAAATGGCTTAACAGATAAATGTCAATCCAACCTAGGCATAGCACATTACAAGCAGTTAAAAAGGATCATGGGATGTCTAAAGAAGTTCGCTGATGAAAATTTTTATCTGCAAGTAGGGAAATGTCCTTCTTGGTTGAATGCACAAGACTTGGTCATAGAAAAGATCTAGATGGTAGAAAAGTCTACACCTGGATATACATATTCTTACTGAATGATGGCGCCATATCATAAAGTGGTAAGAAGTGATCATGTGTATTCTTGTCTGCGATTGAGGCTAAATGTGTAGCTCTAGCTTCAACAGTATAAAAGTCATTTGGTTGAATAAGTTCTTGTATTATGTGATGGATAGTGCATAGTACACTGATCTAGTGTTAGTCAACTATGACAGTGAGGCTGCAATTTTCATTGCCAAGAATGGTTAGTTTCACCAAATAAGTAGACATCCGATACAACTATGCAGATGGCATTGTTGTATGCAAGGTTGTGAAGTGAAGTATTTGTCTATAAGAGACAAGTGATCAGATGCACTATTTAAGCCTTTACCTTGGGATGTGTTTGTATAACACACTAGGTATTAAAATTGTGTAGGCTTAAGTACTTCACTTTATGCTTATTATTTTCCCAAAGTTCACAACCTGTGTTTAATGTTCTTGTTATCAAATAAGTTGATTTGCATACATACATATGGATGAATATTATGTACATTCTTCATTTATTTGTTTAAGAGTATGTCGAGTAGACACGAAGTTAGCCCTCTCACACGGATAACCGCCTCCTTATCTTAGTGATAAGTGGAGATGAGACAGATTTTAAGGAAAATTATCAGATGGATAATTTGAGAGCTTATGGCTTAAAATCATGATTGTCGATTATATAATGACAGAAGGTCATTTTAGCGGTGGAATATGTTCACCGAGTCTACTTAGTGGGCCAGATGTGAGTTCAAGTTGATGTGTAGATCGAGGAACTCAAACTTGGACACATATGGTGTCTAAATATCATCTGTACAGCATTCCTTATGGGAAAGACATACGCTCCACGGGAAAGGAGAAAATATTGTAGCACATGTTTCATACCATGTGTGCATTTTTTGTCGACCAAACGGGTTTACTTAAGTTTAATCTCCGCTTACTGTTGTGCGAGACCCAGAGCCTTTATGGTGACTCTATCGTGTACCCTCAGGACTCCGATCAGGTACTTGAGATTCAGCTTGATGTTTGTTATCTTAGTGTGTTGCCAAATGACCATGGACACTGATTCGGTCTGGCGGGGCATGTCTAGAAAAGCAAGTTAAGTTGAGTTAAGGAGATCGTGAGAAGAGGAAAAGCATTCCTTATGGGAAAGACATACGCTCCACGGGAAAGGAGAAAATATTGTAGCACATGTTTCATACCATGTGTCCGTTTTTTGTCGACCAAACGGGTTTACTTAAGTTTAATCTCCGCTTACTGTTGTGTGAGACCCAGAGCCTTTATGGTGACTCTATCGTGTACCCTCAGGACTCCGATCAGGTACTTGAGATTCAGCTTGATGTTTGTTATCTTAGTGTGTTGCCAAATGACCATGGACACTGATTCGGTCTGGCGGGGCATGTCTAGAAAAGCAGGTTAAGTTGAGTTAAGGAGATCGTGAGAAGAGGAAGATCATTGACCGAAATCACATTAGTTTGTATTCACCGGTGCACCAATTATGACATACGGTTATAATTGTGAATACAATGTATCTTTAAAAGAGAGATCTTCGGCAGATTTTTAACGTGATTTATGATCTAGGGTACTTGCATACTTTTTGATCTACTTGCAGGTTTATTCCAGATGAGAGGCTATATATTCCTAACAGATATATAGCAGTTAGCTCTCACAGTATGCTGGTCGCACGGTTCTACTTCCCTGTATGGATGTTTGCAGTTTCTGATGTGAATTTATTTCTCATGATTGTGTTTATGAGCACTCCCATTATGTGTGAGTGGGAGATGTTGGAAAATAGTGAGTCGACCCATAAGGGGTGCTCACTTAAGCCCAACTAGGCCCAACTTGTATGTTATATAAGCCACCACAAGGGGAGGCTGATATACGTTTGGTTAGACATTATACACGTTAGTTGGGTAAACACACAACCTGCATACACTACAATAGGGTTTAGACCGTAGAAACTAGGAGGCCGATCCGACACACTGTGACGATCTCCACCGACCAGTAATTCAAGTCGTGGCTCCTGATCCTGACAACGCTTCCGCTTTACTACTTACAGATAAGTCTTCTTACATGCTATAGATTAAATCCTTCAGTCAAACCGACCTAAGATATATCCTTCATTCATTTCCTTCAAATTCTGACAAATTCCTAGCTAACTAACTATAAGAACAATTATGATCTACAAATTAATTTTTGATTTTGAGATGATGAATTCATATGTGGAACGTTCGCATATAGGAAACACCAAAAAGTTAACATTATTTAGAATGCATGATCGATTGCTGTGCAAAAAGACACTGGAAGAGGACGGCCAGCTTGTTCTTGGCACTACTTAGGGGTATAAACGAATAACCAATCTTGAATATAAGCAGCTCATACTTGGTTCATTAATAAATTTTCGAGTTTGAGCTCAAACTTGAACTCCATTGAGTTAAAATTCTCTGATTAGGCTTGAAATATTCAATTCTTGGCATAAGAAAATATTGAATAAAATCTAACTCAATCATAATAATGGGTTTAAGACTAAAGTCATACAGTTAGTTAGTTTTGATTAAGAAGTCAATTAGCTTTCAAGCCTAGCTAACGAGCCAAAATATCACTGAACTCGAACTCGAGTCGATCTGCTTATACTCAAATCGAGTGTGAGCCTTTCCGAACCAATCTCCAATGGCTCATGAATAGGTTCGGTTGGTTTACACCCACCACTAATATGATGCCAACTTGGTTTTGACTTGTCTTGTGTGCATGCTAATTTTTGAAAGAAGCCGTAGTCATAAATATTCCAACTTTAAAGTACCCATAGATTACAACCAAAAAAAAAGTACCCATAGATCTTTCATGCGCACTCATGAACTGATGGACTGAATTATAGTCTCAAATTTCATGAAATGTTAACTTTAGCTGACACCTGGTATAAAATCCTCCTTAAAAAAAAAACCGTATTGGAAATCGAGGTGCCATTATGTATTAATCCAAAGTGTACCTTAGGCTGAATTATTCGGGAAAAAACATATTGGTTTTGGGGTCATGCGGACAATAAGCATGCTATCATGTTTTCGGCTGTGCATAAAAGTGATATCCACGCGTGCACTTGTACAGATATGTATATCACACTTCACACCCTCCCTTAGTCATGAACAAAATTCACATTTAAAACTTCTTGACAAGGTATCATCACTTTTTAGTCCCTAGTTCATATGCATTATAGCATCAACATGTTCATATGCATTAACCATCAGTTTATCAGACCAATGTTTGTGACAAAAAAAAAAATCAGACCAATGTTAACTATACAGTAATACAGTGATTATTAAACTATACCTTTAAGAAATTTTCATTCAATTATAACAAAGGTTATTTATCTACATATATCTTAGGATCCACAAATTAAGTAAAAATGTAATGTAAGCACACCCTTTTTCCTATTTTCTTGCAATTATTACATGGGAACGATGTAGGTAAGCAGCATCTAATGTGAATACAAACGGCGAAAAGAAAACTAACCCACTTAATAAGAAAATTAAAATAAAGGAAAATTACACCATACCTGTCACTAAGCAATTGAAACAAAGCATCTCGACCCATCATCTTACATCATCTATACCAACAAATCCCAAATACACAAAAGAGTCTTTTTCTTTAATTACTACTAATATTGTTGTTTGTATTTTTTTTAATTCCTTCAAATCCTCAAGAGAAAAAGACTGAGTTCGGGCCCTCCATTCCCGTCCGGGTTCATCATATAGAAGGCTTCCGAGTCACGGCTCCCCACGACTCGCTCAAACTTAGCCCTCATGTACAACAACTCGCCCTCCGACTCACCGTTCTTCTTCCCGTCCTCAACCACCGGAATAACCCCAGCGCCGACCGAAATGCTCTGCACGGTGCTCAGCACGTGCCAGTCTGAGTCCGTGCACGTGCGGGACACCGCGTACCCGCACTTCCTCCCGTTGCAGTACATAGTCCACATTGGCTCGTTGAACAGCTTCCCCGGCCGGCCACCGGCGTGCACCGGAACGTGGACCTTCTCGCATTCCAGGGCGATCCTGACCAGCCCGGAGGACATTTCTTTCACCAACATGGACGTCGACATGGCCAGCTCAAGCAACAAGACCGGTTCGGACCGGGGGTCGTCCTGGACGGCGAAGCTGACGTGGCCGCGGCGGTGGCCGAAGAGGGTTCCGGTGACTTTCCGGCCCAGGTTGGGGGTCATGGCCAGGTGGGTAGGAATGGTTAGCCATGTACAGGTGGTGGGGATGATTATATTGGGAAAAGATATGATCTTGAAGATTGAACGAATAAGAGAGGAGAATCTTGAAGAATGGCCGCCTTTGGTCAGGCGATGCATGGAGGAGACAGGAGAGTCTCTTGGGACAAGTAGTTTGTCGGAGATGTTGTTGGCAGTCATGTCTTGATGATGATGATGATCATGTTCTGGTCTGGGAGGTGTTGATGATCTGATGTAGTTTGATGGGATGATTCTTCTTGTGCTTCTGCTACAGCTACTGTTTCTTTGGAGGCTGACTTGTTGCTGGTGTTTCATGGTTGAAGAAGAAGAAGAAGGGAAAATATCGAAAAAGGAAAAGAAAAATGTAAAACTTAGGTCTTGGATATTATCAGTACAGAGCTTGATCAGAAGGTGAAGATGTAGTACAGTTTATAATAATAATCACAGTCCACAGAGCAATATAGGCCAGGGTATGCTTGATCACCAAGTGGAAGATGACCAAGGTAGTGGTTGGATAATTTTGACCAGGGAAAAGACAAGAGAGATTTTGTAGCCTTTGAAAGTGCTACTCAAATGAGAGAGTACTTTGGGTTGAATCAATGAAATCTATGTTTGGAAATTGCAAGGGAGAGAGGGAGAGGCAGGAGGAGGAGGTAGGGGAGGGAGAGGACGTGTGGGGTTTTTGGGGGGAGGAAGGGAGGAAATGGGAATCAAAGCGGCCGACAAGGTAATTGATAGTGTTTAAGGATGGCCTATATAAAGAAAGACTATGGAGGGTTGTGGTTATGATGATCATTTCTTGGACCCTCTTCTGTGTGTGTATATATATATATATATGCACACATGTTGTTTGCTTGACCTTTCATATTTGTCCTACAAAAAAAAGCACCATTATGGCCTCTTCTGCTTGCAAATCATAATGGTTTGATCTCCACCGTTCACAGTTATTAATTTGGATCACCCCCTTATTATTTTATCACAATTATGTATCATCATCAGTCATTTAACAATGTATATTAGTCACTATTTCTTTGATCACCACAAAGATGAAAGAATAGAACTCCTTTGTCCTTGATAAGAAACCATGATATGTACATGCCATTAATTAATGCAATCAATCACAAACGTATTACGAGCTAAAGAATGATGGATATGTAAGCATGTGTATGTCCTTTGATCAACTGAAAAATTAACGATTTTCTACCCAAATAATTAAAGAACAGAGTCTGATCGATTTAGATATTATCACAAAACTAGTTCACTACCCGTGGATTCCACGGGCTTGGTTAGTATTTTTTTAATAAAATATAATTTCTTTTATAAATTTTAAATTTTTTTATATTATTGTATGGTTTAAATTTTTTTTTTAACAGTATACGCATTAAACTTGCTGCTCAACCAATCTGAAAGAAAAAAAAGAATTGAAACTAATGGCCATATAAAATATTAAGTGAGGTCCTCTTTTTCCAATTGCATACCTGTATTAATTTATTCAATTTTCAGGTCAAAATTATATTTATATATCGTCAATTTAATATTTTCTGATTTAGAATTATTTAAATTTAATTAATATTCTAAAATCAAGCTTGCTAATAGCCGTATAAAATATTTAGTGGTATATTTGTTAAAATTTTGAACTTAGAAATCTAATACTAAAATATAAAATATAAAATATTAAGTGCTAATATTATGTAAAAAAAATGAATAGAAATCTAGGAAATAAAATTCTTAAAACTAATACTACCCGTGGATTACACGGACATGGTTAGTTTTTTAAAACTAATACTACCCGTGGATTACACGGACATGGTTAGTTTTTTAAAAGTATACACATAAAACTTATTTAGGAAAAAACTTGGTTAGTATAAATTTTAAATATTTTTCAATAGCATTTTTAATAAGTATACTATTTTTTTTAAAACATATTGTTTTTTAAATTTGTATTCCGTTTCTTAAAAAAAAAATTATTCCCAATATTTCCGAAATTTTTCTCCACAAACACAACAACTGAATAATTTTTTGTATTCACTTTTAGTGGGTAACAATTTTTTGCTACTAATTTTCTATATTAATTTATGTTATAAAATAATTTTTTTTGTTTTTTTAATATAAATAGATTATATTTTTTAGAAACACTTTATTTTTAAAAAATTTTTTATTCTTATTGAATTTTTTTTGGGCTTTTTTTGTCCACTAATATATTAATTATTTTTATGCATCATCCTTCCTCTTTGTTTTTTTTAGAATTTTTTTCAAGTTTAATTCTTTTTTTAATAAAAATATTTCTTATAATTAAACCTTTTCCTTTCTATATATATATTTTTTGTGTTGTTCTATTTTATCACATTAATATAAATAAATCATATTTATTTTTAAAAAAAAACACAATGCAAAAAAAGTAAATTATATATAATCCAAAAAATAAAGAAAACTAACACAATAGCCTTAAAAAAAATGAAAATAGTAAACGAATTAGGGAAACTAAAAAAAACACAAACAATGCCAAAAAAATAAAAGCAAAAAAATTAATTTCAAATTTTTTTAATTGCTGAAAATTTAAGTGGCATGAAATATTTTTTATTTTAATACTTACACTACTTAATATTTAATTTTTAATATCAAATAAATTCTCATATATTCTAAAAAAATTAGAAAACTAACACAATAGAAGGAAAAAATATATTATAAACCTGAAAAAAACACAATGCCAAAAAAATAAAGTAGGAAAATAATGAACAAATCTGGAATATTTAAAAAACGAACACAATGCCAAAAAAATTAAAGCACGAAAGTAATAAATAATTATGGAAAATTTGTAACACAAAAACAATAAAATGGAAAAAAAGAGAAAATATTATATTATTCTGAAAAAAAACAAATGCAACGATAGGTAATATTACCACGATTTTGTTTTTGAAAATATTCAACAAAATTGAAAAAAAACAATGCCAAAGAATAAAAATATAAAATAATATTATGGGAAAAAACTAACACAATGTATAACAAATAGGAAAATAATATTTAATTCAAGAAAATTGAAAAAAATTAAACAAATGCAATGTGAAAGAAAAAGGAAAAAAATTAAATTCAGGAAAATTAAAAAAACCAACATAATACCAAAAAATTGGAAAATAATATATAATACTGGAAAAAAACAAATGTAATGGAAGGGGCATGTAATATTTTTTATTTTAATACTTACACTACTTAATATTTAATTTTTAATATCAAATAAAATCTCATATATTATAGAAAAATTAGAAAACTATCACAATGGAAGGAAAAAATATATTATAAACCGTTAAAAAAGCACAATGAAAAAAAAATAAAGTAGGAAAATAATGAACAAATTTGGAATATTTAGAAAACAAACACAATGCCAAAAAAATTAAAGCATGAAAGTAATAAATAATTATAGAAAATTTGTAACACAAAAACAATAAAATGAAAAAAAAAATATTATATTATTCTGAAAAAAACAAATGCAACGATAGGTAATATTACCACGATTTTGTTTTTGAAAATATTCAACAAAATTAAAAAAACAATGCCAAAGAATAGAAATATAAAATAATATTCTGGGAAAAAACTAACACAATGTATAACAAATAGGAAAATAATATTTAATTCAAAAAAATTGTAAAAAATTAAACTAATGCAATGTAAATAAAAAAGGAAAAAATTAAATTCCGGAAAATTAAAGAAACCAACATAATACCAAAAAATTGGAAAATAATATATAATACTGGAAAAAACAAATGTAATGGAAGGGGCATGTAATATTTTTTATTTTAATACTTACACTACTTAATATTTAATTTTTAATATTAAATAAAATCTCATATATCCTAGAAAAATTAGAAAACTATCACAATGGAAGGAAAAAATATATTATAAACCGTTAAAAAAGCACAATGCCAAAAAAATAAAGTAGGAAAATAATGAACAAATCTGGAATATTTAGAAAATAAACACAATGCCAAAAAAATTAAACATGAAAGTAATAAATAATTATAGAAAATTTGTAACACAAAAACAATAAAATAAAAAAAAGAGAAAATATTATATTATTCTGAAAAAAAACAAACGCAACGATAGGTAATATTATCACGATTTTGTTTTTGAAAATATTCAACAAAATTAAAAAAACAATGCCAAAGAATAGAAATATAAAATAATATTCTGGGAAAAAACTAACACAATGTATAACAAATAGGAAAATAATATTTAATTCAAGAAAATTGAAAAAAATTAAACTAATGCAATGTAAATGAAAAAGAAAAAAATTAAATTAAGGAAAATTAAAAAAAACAACATAATACTAAAAAATTGGAAAATAATATATAATACTGGAAAAAAACAAATGTAATGGAAGGGACATGTAATATTTTTTAATTTAATACTTACACTACTTAATATTTAATTTTTAATATCAAATAAAATCTCATATATTCTTGAAAAATTAAAAAACTATCACAATGGAAGGAAAAAATATATTATAAACCGTTATAAAAGCACAATGCCAAAAAAATAAAGTAGGAAAATAATGAACAATTCTGGAATATTTAGAAAACAAACACAATGCCAAAAAAATTAAAGCATGAAAAAAAAGAAAAAATATTATGTTATTCTGAAAAAAACAAATGCAACGATAGGTAATATTACCACGATTTTGTTTTTGAAAATATTCAACAAAATTAAAAAAAAACAATGCCAAAGAATAGAAATATAAAATAATATTTCGGGAAGAAACTAACACAATGTATAACAAATAGGAAAATAATATTTAATTCAAGAAAATTGAAAAAAATTAAACTAATGCAATGTAAATAAAAAAGGAAAAAATTAAATTCAGGAAAATTAAAAAAACCAACATAATACGAAAAAATTGGAAAATAATATATAATACTGGAAAAAACAAATGTAATGGAAGGGGCATGTAATATTTTTTATTTTAATACTTACACTAATTAATATTTAATTTTTAATATCAAATAAAATCTCATATATTCTAGAAAAATTAGAAAACTATCACAATGGAACGAAAAAATATATTATAAACCTGAAAAAAAACAATGCCAAAAAATAAAGTAAGAAAATAATGAACAAATCTGGAATATTTAAAAAATAAACACAATACCAAAAAAATTAAAGCATGAAAATAATAAATAATTATGGAAAATTTGTAACACAAAAACAATAAAATGAAAAAAAAGAGAAAATATTATATTATTCTGAAAAAAAACAAATGCAATGATAGGTAATATTAACACGATTTTGTTTTTGAAAATATTCATAAAAATTTATAAAAAAAATGCCAAGGAATAGAAATATAACATAATATTCTGGGAAAAAACTAACATAATGTATAACAAACAGGAAAATAACATTTAATTCAAGAAAATTAACAAAAATTAAACTAATGCAATGTAAAGAAAAAGCAAAAAAATAAAATTCAGGAAAATTAAAAAAACAAACATAATAACAAAAAATTTTAAAATAATATATAATACTGGAAAAAAAACAAATGTAATAGAAGGGGAAAAAATATATATTATAAATGAGAAAAAAACAAAAAAATACAAAAAAATATAAAAATGTAAATAATACTTAAAAATTTAAAAAGACTAATACAATGTAAAGGAAATATAATAAAAATAAAAGAAAATAAAAAAATCCAATGGAAATTAATATTGCCGTCATTTTTTTATAAAAAATTCGTGAAAATTAAATAATAATGGAAAAAATAAAAAAAATAAGCATACCTTTGAATCAATTAGAACCAAATCTAAACTGATAAGAAGATTTTGTAATTTGGTATTCAAAGACTCCCACATCCTTAAAATCCTAACTTTAATTATCCATGAATCCTTGTCAGGGGTCAATTCATCCAATTCTCCTGAAAAAAATAATATATTATACAAATTTAAATATACAATTAAAGTGTAACAAAAAAAATATTTTATTTTATATAAATTCTTAAAAATATTAATACTTACTAAAATACATACTAAAAGAAAAAAAAAAGGAAACTGAAAAACAAAAAACTAACACAGGAAAATAATATTTAATTCAAGAAAATTGGAAGAAATTAACACAATGCCAAAAAAATGGAAAAAATATAGAATACTGGATAATTTTTAAAAACTAATGCAATGTAAAAGAAAATAGGAAAAAATATTAAATTCAAGGAAATTAAAAAAAACCAACATAATGTCAAAAAATGGAAAATAATATAAAATACTGTAAAAAAAACTAATGCAATGGAAGGGAAAAATAATAGAATAGAAATGAGGGGGGAAAAACAAATACAATAGAAATAGAAAATAAAAAAATGAAATTAAAATTTTCACAGACATAAATACTTAAAAATCAAAGTAGAATAGAAAAGAAACTGAAAAGAAACTGTAAAACACAGAAAATGTATCCGAATTTCATTGTACTGACATCTGGATTTTCTCTGTGTGTTTTCAATTTTTTGTTTCTCAAAAGAAACCATAAGAGACACACAAAATTTTAAAACAAAATAGACAAAATAGAATTGTAAAGAAACTATAAAATACAGGAACTGTATCCGGATTTCATTGTACTGACATTCGGATTTCTCAGTGTGTTTTCATTCCTTTGTTTCTGAAAAGAAACTGTATGACCAGAAACTTAAAAAACAAAAAAGAATTAAAAGAAACTGTAAAACACAGAAACTGTATCCGTACATCAATGTACTAACATCCGAATTTCTCTGTGTGATTATACTTTTTTGTTTCTTTGAAGAAACTGTATTAGATACAGGAACTTAAAAACCAAAATAGTATTGTATAGAGAACAAAAAAAAGAATAAGATTAGTACGTACTGCAAGCTAAAAAAAGTAGGAAAACAGAGAAGAATAAATGAAGAGGAAACAGTATCAAAAACAAAACCTGTACCTGTATTTATAAATATTTAGAGATAAGAGTTTAACAATTATCAATTAAATTTATTTGTTAAAAAATCGGAACAAAATAAATGGGCTAAAGTTTTTTTTAATCTGATCTCATGGAGAGTTTAACCTTTTTTAATCTGATCTTGGAGGGTTTAACTTCTTTTTAATCTAATCTCAGTATCTTTTAAATGGTACAAATTTAGTTTTGGATGAATTGTTTCTGATTGGGATAATTATGAAAATTTTTCTTTAAAAAATGAATGAGTAACTCATCTTGCTAAAAGTGTAGTATAATTAGGACTGTATCATTAAAAAATTCTGATTGTGGAGAGTACTAATCTTGCTAAAAAATCTGATAGTGTATAATTAGGTATCTTGCTAAAAAATGTGATCGTGTGTAATTAGGTTTTACCTTAACTCTAATTGGGATAATTATAATGAAAATAAGGCCAATCAAACAACACCTAAAACCCTCCACATGGCAAAAAACAAAGACCTCAAAGCTTACACATGGCAAGAAAGCAAGACTCTAAAAATCCTATGTGTCAAAATCTGGTGAGGGATTCAGCTATTAATATATATAATAGATTCCCTTCAGGAAAACATGAATTTTTCTTCAATTAATATTCATTATATATATCCTTAGTCTCAGATATATGGAGCTTGGATAAAACAATAAAATAATGTATTATCTAATAAATATGAATAATAAACTAAATGAAAAAAGACATTTAGGGGCTTATATGATATAAACTATGTGGGATTATTTTTTTCCAGTACTAACAAAAGATTAATAGAAAGACACTCGATCAATTGATATGACACTAAAATTATTTAAATTAAGCGATTTTTTAGCTTAAACTCTTTTCTTTTAAAATTTAAAATGATCCCAAACCTCACGGGTGGGTTCTACTTATAACTTACCCCTATTTTTCTCAAGTGCTAATTTAATTTATACGGTTTCAACTTTGTTGAATTTAAAATTCGGACTTGCTGTTAAAAAAAAAAAGGATTTAAAATTCAAACTCCTAACATATTTAGGATTTTTAGAGTTTACCCTTACCAAAATCAAAAGTTAATCTAATATCTTAAATATTGTTAATGACTGATTTAAAAATCATATATTAGAAAGAGCAGCCTTTTATAATAACCAAAACTATGTCCTATAATTTCATTTTCACCTTTTTTTTTAATTTTTTTTTACACATTACAGTTGAGACACGAAACTCCAAACCTTTGATGCTGGAAAAAGTCTTGTTGAGTTACAAACTCATTAGTGATTAGTCATTTGATTTGAGGTATGTAAAACTCCACAAGAGAAGCAACGTATCCAACATTAAAAGATTTTACTCTTTCTGGAAAGATGACGCCATGTTGAGCAATAGTGACCTGTTTTTAGCTGGTGACTGGCTGCAGCAACTGGAACACTTGATGGGTATAAACATAGATTAATTAGTAGTATATTACTCTTCCAAAGATCAGTTCAAACATTGATGGCTTTTAATATTTGTACATAATATTAAAAAAGGTAAACATATAGGTACAGTTGCAACTAGCTGCACTTACCAAGACCTAGACTAGCAAGGGAACATATTATAATTATTATAAGAATCAATATTTATATTATTGAAGCGCCAGAACATTGCCAATTTGCGTATTCTGTGTTGCACCCTCTGCTTACTTCAGTCCATTGGGATCTCTTGGAGTGAGGAGTCGGCTGTGCAATAGGGATTGTGACGGTTTAATCCTTATTTATAAATGATATGAAATTTGTAATTATAACATTTTAAAATAAAAATAATTAAGCTCATGACGACACTCATTCATTATAAAATTGAAGCAATACTTTACAAACCTTCCATGATAGATTCTCAAGGGTTTAGTTAATTAGTTAAAATATTAAGCAAAAATTGAAAAGATCAAATCATTCTTGCATACTTTTTTTTATCAAAAAAGAAATATTGCATACCTTTTACGTTTCTTTTTTGGTCTTTGTGAAAAACTGCTTAATCATGACTAGTTCCTACAAAATAAATATTACACTTGCAGATGAATGTCTACGTTATGCCCCCTCTTGATCCATTCTTTTCCAAAATAAAAAATTCTAGTGGCAACCATTTTCATCAACAAGTACCGTCAATTGTCTCTATGTTCCTTTCAATTGGCCTTACCCGTAAACATCTCTAACTTGACTTTGTTGGATCTAATGATGTAGATCTTTTCTTCACCTTACAAATTAAGTATACCTCCAAAAGATGATTTCTTACTGATATTTTAAAAAACATACATCTCTTTGCTAAAAATTATGAGGTAAATTTTTCCAGACTTATCGACCTTTTTCGGCGGCATTTTTTATTTATTATTTTAATTAACATATTAAAAATATAAAAAAATAAAAAAATATGATCAGTTGTGCCAGATCATAAGGATAAAAATGATTTAATGATATATCGTTTTTTTTTATGGTAACTTGAGCTTCCATTACAAAAAATTATTGTGATTCGCTACTGAATTTTAGCAATCAATTAGTCAAATTTTATTGAAATCCTTTACCCTACTTCATAGTAGATTATACAGAAATCTCAAAGCTTCATGTTCAAATTCAAATTTTGAAAAGGCAAAAAAAAAAGAGAATCTCATAACAAGTTCTCCATCATATTGGATAGTAAACACTCTTACATGATTTTCCTATCAAAAAGTAAATTAAGATTATTTACGTACTAGCCTATTTTCCAAATTTAATATCTCGCAATATAGTGCGCAAATCCCATATCCAAATTAGCATGTTGAACAAAGTAATCCTTTACTTTGTCATTTGAGACAGAGTTAAATCTATGAATTTCGATAAAAACAAGGTACAAAAAGAACGTTACTATTTTATCCGATTAGTCACAAACCAATAGAGAAATGCAAAAAATTAGTTTCACCATAACAAAAATTATTCTTCACTTTCAAAATATGTCTGATCTCACATGAATAACTTAAAATAGGTGGGGTACTATCGTAAATCGCTAGATGTTATTAATTAAGTAGTTTTGCCACTTAATTTAGGTGATATCCAGAAAATGTACTCTTGTCATCATAACTTTCAATCCATCCCTAAATGAAAATGAAATATCAATATTTCTTAATTGTGCATGGTCCATAGGCATTGAATATAAAGGACCATTTCTCTAATTTCAGTGGACGTTCCTTATTAGAAATAGAAACAGGGTCAGCCAATCATTTTACAATCTTTCCTTCATTTTCTTCTCGGATTCATATGACGATTTGTCCTGATATTTCCCTGTCCAGGGTTCTGTAGTTTCTCCTTTTTTCTTTTCGGAAATAGTCATTGAAGGAATTTATATACATATACATATAATAGATAAGAAGACTTATCTATAAGAGTGAAGCGGAAGCGTTGTCAGGATCGGGAGCCACGGCTTGAATTACTGGTCGGTAGAGACCGTCACAGTATGTCGGATCGGCCTCCTAGTTTTCACGGTATAAACCCTAGAATACAATGTGTGCAGGTTATCTAAGTGTTTACCCAACATATGTGTATAATACACCGTACATCAGCCTCCCCTTGTGGTGGCTTATATAATGCACTAGTTGAGCCCAGTTGGGCTTAAGTGAGCACCCCTTATGGTGGACTCACTATTTTCCAACATCTCCCACTCACACATGATGGGAGTGCTCATAAACACAATCATGAAAAATAAATTCTCATCAGAAACTGCAAACATCCATACAGGGAAGTAGAACCGTGCGACCAGCATACTGTGAGAGCTAAATGCTATACATCTGTTAGGAATATATAGCCTCTCATCAAGAATAAACCTGCAAGTAGATCAAAAAGTATGCAAGTACCTTAGATCATAAATCACATTAGAAATCTACCGAAGATCTCTCTGTTAAAGATATATTGTATTCACAATTATAACCGTATGTCATAATTGGTGCACCGGTGAATACAAACTAATATGATTTCGGTCAATGATCTTCCTCTTCTCACGATCCCCTTAACTCAACTTAACTTGCTTTTCTAGACATGTCCCGCCAGACCAAATCAGTGTCCGTGGTCCTTTGGCAACACACTAAGATAGCAAACATCAAGCTGAATCTCAAGTACCTGATCGGAGTCCTTAGGGTACACAATCGAGCCACCATAAAGGCTCTGGGTCTCACACAACAGTAAGCGGAGATTGAACTTATGTAATCCCGTTTGGTCGACAAATCGCACACATGGTATGAAACATATGCTACAACATTTTCTCCTTTCCCGTGGAGCGTATGTCTTTCCCATATGGAATGTTGTACAGATGATATTTAGACACCATATGTGTCCAAATTTGAGTTCCTCGATCTACACATCAACTTGAACCCACATCTGGCCCGCTAAGTAGACTCGGTGAACATATTCCACCGTTAAAATGACCTTCTGTCATTATATAGTCGACAATTATGAATTTAAGCCACAAGCTCTCAAATTATCCGTCTGATAATTTTGCTTAAAATCTATCTCATCTCCACTATCACTAAGATAAGGAGGCGGTTACCCGTGTGAGAGGACTAACCTCGTGTCTACTCGACATACTCTTAAACAAATAAATGAAGAATATAGATAACATTTATCCATATGTATGTATGCAAATCAACTTATTTGATAGCAAGAACATTAACTCAGGTTGTAAACTTTGGGAAAATAATAAGCATATAGTGAAGTACTTAAGCCTACACGATTTTAATACCTAATGTGTTACACAAACACATCCCAAGGTAAAGGCTTAAACAGTACATCTGATCACTTGTCTCTTATAGACAGATACTTCACTTCACAACCTTACATACAACAATGCCTTTTGCATAGTTGTATCTGATGTCTACTTATTTGGTGAAACTAACTCACTGTCATAGTTGACTAACACTAGATCAGTGTCCTATGCATTATCCATTATATAATCCAAGAACTTGTTCAACCAAATAACTTTTACACTGCTGAAACGAGAGCTACACATTTAGCATCAATCGCAAACAAGAATACACATGATCATTTCTTACTACTTTATGATATGGTGCCATCATTTAGTAAGAGCATATATCTAGATATAGACTTTTTCTACCATCTAGATCTTTTCCATGATTAAGGCTTGTGTACTCAACCAAGAAGGACATTTCCCTACTTGGTGACAAAATCGTCATCAGCGGACTTCTTTAGACATCCCATGATCCTTTTTAACTGCTTGTAATGTGCTATGCCTAGGTCGGATTGACATCTATCTGTTAAGCCATTTGCTTAGCCAATATCTAGTTTATCATACACCACAGCGTACAACAAACTTCCAACTGCGCTCCGTTATGGAACTTGGCTTATTTATCACTCTCATCAGGAGTCTTAGGACACACGTTTTCTCAAAGTATGGCATTTATTAATAGGAGTTTAGATAGGATTACTTTGATGCATAAAATATTATTCCAAACCTTTATTAGTGTAAGTCTCTTACGAGAAATACAATAATTTCTTGAAATAATATCTTGAAATCTTAATTTCAAGCTTATATGCAATCTTTATCCCTATAATCTATCTAAATTGAGATGACAACTAGGTTTGCTACCTTGTTGATTAACTCCATGTCATTTTTAGCTATAAGTGTGTCATATATATACTATATATAAATTGCAAACTTACTTGGTACATGCCTTGAGGAACAGAAACCTTATGTTTGTGGTCCTCTTTAATGAAACACAATCTGTTTCATTCAATCTCCATTGGGAAAGGCATTATTACATCCGCTTGACGTAATCCAAGGTTTAAGTTTGACATAATAGCTACAAACATCCATACATAGGTAAAACTCACAGAAATCGAGATTGATTCTTGTAATCTATCTATTTCAGTAGTGTACCTTTTACCTATTAGTTGAGTCTTAAATTTCTCAACTATGCCACCAGCCTTAAGCTTGCTTTTGAGAACTCATTTGTTCTTATTGGCATTGTGTCCTTCAATGAGATCAACCAGTTCTTAAACCTTATTAACTCTCATTGACTCCATCTTTTCTTCAATTGGCTTTATCCATTTTTCTTTAGAAGGATTTTGAGGCAGCCTCCTCTAGGCTCATCATGTAGGAATATCATAAAAGACCCACTATATTTGATGTCAATTCATCAACGACAGTCTTTTATGAGAATCACACTAAATTGTGATTCAAGTATGTTGTTCCCATTTGGATCAACATGGCTCCCACCGGGATTAAAACATTAATCTCGCTCCCACTAAGAACAAGATCTATCTCTATTGCTTTCACTTGGAATAACAAGATTACAACAAGATTACTTTTATTCGGACTTGATGATGAGGAAGCATTATTGATGAGAAACTAATTCATCATCTGCTAAAATCCTCCCACTCGAATGAAGTAATCCTTGCACGTCTTAATCATCTTCCTCAAATAAAGATAGGCCTTAACCTACCTCAATCTTCTTAAGAAACTTATTCACTAAGAATGTGACATCTGTTGGTTTAAACTCAGTTGCGCTCCCACTGTTTTGCTGGCTTATAAACATATAACTCTTATGGTTAGTGAGTATCTCATAAGACACTTGTCTTTCTCTGAAGGCACATCTTGCCAGAGAGAAATAATGTGTATAAACAGCACAACTTCCAAGGTTACTAAAACACTTGGTGGGTAGCATTCTAGTCTACAACACATGCAGAGTAGTTGTAACTAACTATATAGGCATATTGTTAAGTATATAGGCAGCAACTAATTAAATATTACCCATGTGGCAATAAGGTTTGCGCCCTTGTTTACTTAACCGTTACAGAAGCATTCCATCATATCACTCTATAACACATTTTGTCATAGATTGTTAGGAATAGTCAACCAATGCACTATATACTTTCATCACATGCCCAACTGATTGGATCGACAAAACGATCACAATTTGCGTGAAGATCTTATATCTTCATATCTATTTAATTTTCTATTAAGCTCATATAGCTTTAGAAACAACTTAATGTCTCTAAAAAATTAGAAAATTAAATAAATATAACTGGGCATTAAGAATAAAATGATGAATTACATGTTTATGCCTAGTCCAAACGTGAATGGACCTGCAGATGTCCAGGTGGACAAATAACAATGAAGAGCTGGCTTCAATCACTTTACCAGATGGTCAATAATCGGCTAGATAACACTCACAAGCAAACAATTCTACTTGTATAATGCTAGATGCAAACATTATTTGCTAACTTTGGCATTCTCTGATGGTCCGTATGACCAAATCTAGCATTATTCGGTAGTGAGACTAAAGCCGTATAAAATTGAACCAGAATCAATTTTACAATTTGTCATGAAAGCATGTATGGTTCCAAAAACCAAGACATGTCAGAAAAGACTTCTATCATGTAAGATCACATCTCATATGTTACACAAGACTAACTTTGAAACACCCCGACCCATATTTACCGTACATAGTAAACACGTGCCGGAACTGTGACGACCCAACCATACAACCCCAACATACAGTGTTTACAACAGTAACTCGGGCTCAACAGCCCAAAATAAAAACATCAGAAATCTGGCCCTTCGGCCCAACAACCAAACATGTCACCCGAACCCGGGATCATCAATAACATCATAATCGGCCCAATGGCCCAACAATAGCAATATATGGCACAACGGAAGAGTTAATAACTCACAAAGACACTGTATGCGACACTGATGCAAACTATAGATCCGAGTCCTGTCCAAGGGATATCTCCGCAGCCTGTCTAGAATGCATCAAACCTGAACCACAAATAACTCAACCTACAGGATGAAAGCCCGCAGGTGAGGGGTGAGTCCGAAGTGCACACCGACGAAGGATAGACAATCAATATGCAACACTATAAATTACTCAAGGTCGAAACAAGCAAAAACCGCCAAATACATACGAAACCAAAAACTCGACCCAAAACTGGTCCAAGACCAAAAAGACTTAAACAAAAATCCAATTTTCAAATTTTATCTTTCCGGGCCCCGTCACGCATAAGCTAGGGGTCAGACCTGGTTCTCAATATTTTCCAGGTGCTAGACCAAATCCAAGAGAGCCCAGGGATCGACATCCCAAAAATAAGAACCCAGGGATAGACATCCCAAAAATAATCACGGGATAGACATCTCAAAAATAATCACGGGATAGACATCCCAAGCATAGACATGCTTATCACAAGTAACCCAGGTCATGGCCACCTCAAAACAGTCTTAAACCATCGAGTCGTACCACTACTTACCACGTGACAATTATATTATCATCATTCAAAACCAAGTCTCAAGGATCAACATCCCTAACCAAAATACCGGGATAGACATCCCATCCAAAGCCGAGGATAGACATCCTGATCACAATTTATTATTTAATCCTTTATACTTTATACCAAAAAACACAGTGATAAATATCCAAAACTCAACACGGGGATAAACATCCCAAAAACCAATCAAAGCACTGGGATAAATATCCCGAAATAAACCACAGCAAATGCAACACTCAACAATACAGTAATCATCAAACACAATAACCGAGTAATACAGGCACATATTGAAGGAAATCCAACCTCACCTTAGCCGATTACTCAACTATGAAGGTAATGACCGGTCCAAAGCCGGCTCCTCGGGAAACTGCCCGATATCATAACCTTCACAACAAAACAATATACTCACATAAATGCACATAATCGGTATGCTATGATGCCAATACTGCGAAATAAACCCATCCCGGTTCATATCCTTTATTATCATCTTTTACCATAATTAAACCTTTTTCCGAAAATAATATATCGTACGTATATCCGAATATTACTTCGGTATTTAATACCTTAATTAAATCTCTTTCCAATATATATTTATATTTTTCTCAAAATACCAGAATTAAACTGACCATAATTTTTTCAAAGTGTATATATATATTTTTTTTCAAAATTAAATACCAGAATAATTATAATTACTTGTTTATATTTATATTTATTATTTTTTTATTTCTGGACTGGGCCATGAATAGTGAGCCCACGCCCAGCCCAGGTCCAACCCGTCCAACCCAACAAAATCAGCAGCCCACTTAAAGAAACCCAGGTCCAAGCCCAGGTGTCAAAGTCCAGGACCACAAAACCAGGCCTGACCCAGCCCACGGTCAGACCCAGCGGATCCGGCTCGTCCCATTTCGCAAACGGGTCAGCCATCACATACGGGTCGCTCACCATGGTTCTGCAGATGACGGCGTGGCGAACGGAACGAGGCGGCGTCGCGTGAGGAGGAACGGGGGTGGCTGCAGCGGGGGAGGAAGGGAAGAGGAAGAATTGAGGAAGGGCGGCTGAGGAGAAGCGTTCCGGCCCTCTTGTGCACGGCGAAGGCGGCAGATGGCTTGGCAGCGGCGGTGCAGACGGGCGGCAAAGAAACACGGGGCGACGGGTGGCTGACTACGAGCACAGGCAGCGCGAAACGAGGGGAAGGTGACGGTCGCCGGTGGTCGCGAAGGCGGCCTGCTCGGTCGTCGCGTCAGCTGCAGGTAACGATGCGCAGGCGGGCGAGGAAGAGACCCTGGTCGGCGGCGGGTGGCGAGCGAGGTGAAAAAGGAGAGGAGAGGAGGGTGTGTGGTGGCTGGGCAGGCGCGGGTGGTGGTTTGGTGGTGGCGTCGGTTGGTGGCCGGCGATGGGGTGACTCGGCTGTGTGGTGATGGCGGTCTCGGGTGGTGTTTGTGCTGTTGTTTTGTGTTTTTTTTTCTTTTCTGATTTTAAGAAGGCAGAAGCTAGGCAGAGGAAAAAAAAATGAAGAAGAGAAGTATGGTGATATGCAGGAGATGGCGTGAAAAAAGGAAGCAGGGAAGAGCAGGTCACGGGCATCACAAGCCATTCACAGGCACAACAGGAGGAGGCCATCACGAGCATCACAGGTAGGCGACTGCTAAACCCAATCATGCAGGTAAGCTGTGTCCGGACCGGACCAGAAAATAACTGTAATACCCCCTTTGTTATTTTCCGGTGTGATTTTCTGAGGATTCCAGGACCCGAAAAATACTAACTTAGGTCCGAAAAATCCACTGAATAATCTCGAGTGCGGGAAAACCCTCGGTTACGAAAAACGACGCTTGATTTACCTTGAATTAATTACCCAAGATTAATTCATTCGGTAAATCACTATATAATGACTTTTACAGTCCTGGTAAAAATTCAAATTTTTACCCGGGCTGTTACAAACTTGTATGATATGAGTATTTAAGCAACACCTTATTGTTGCTACTTACATGTCAAAACGTTTAATCTCCATGTGAGACTTAATGTTGATCAGGTATCACATCTCCATACAATATAATGTGTGACTACTGAGTCTATAATTCACTAAGAATTATATTCAGTTACACACAAAATAAAATTGCCGCAAAGACAAGGCTTGCTAGCTTGTGCAAAGTACCAACTCGTACTACCCAATTTCATCATTGGAGAATGACCCATTTGGTCATCATTAAAACACTTTTTTTACAATAGTACTTTACATTGTATGGTTTGTCGTACTGATCTGTCTTCAACCTTCATGACTACAGTGATGATCACAAGAGCACTTTTGCTCTATCACCACATATTGGAATACTAAATTCCAGATTTCATAATAACTTATGAAGCAGCAATTATATTTAACAAATAAAATACACAAGGATCACACATAAGGTATAATGTTCAACATACATACATGTATAATGCTAAGCTTCGATTGACTAAGTTAATAATCACATGCATAACCCGGAGTCGAAAGTTCACTATATTCCCAGTCATCGTCCTAAAGTTGAATGCATAATGAAAATTAATTTAACCAATAACACAGCTCAGCATTAATCATGCTCCAGACAACATATTTGTCAAGCACAATTTTATAATCCTATGTGGATTATAAGTTGAACAACCCAATAATTTTAAACTAATTAACATGTGATGCTAAACTAAATAGCAACTAGTTCATAATGTTAAACCAATTAACATTAAAGCAGGTAATTGTGTATTACTCATGCTTGAACCGTTAGGTAAATATTTCTCGTGCCAAATTCACAAAGAATATGGTCTAGAAATATTTGGATTGTATTTTATTGGTGAAGAAACATAAATACAAAATTTTTATCAAGAGAATTAGTCCATATGACTAATTTCTTTAACTGGATCTTTCAAAAAAATATGGGAACCCTTCATAATTTTACTCTAAGCCGTATGCCATAAAATAAATTATGATTAGACCGTATGTCTAACATGGACAAATTTTACTAAGGTCAGCTATAAATATAAAATTTATTTAGACCATGTGTCTAAAAAATTTATTTTAATGTTGAGCATCTCTTCTAATAAAATAATAATAATATAGGACTCATGTCTCGACTAATTTTATTTTATTTAGCCCATAAGCCCATAAAATAAAATTTACATAGACCATATATCTCATATAGACAATTTAATTTTTACTTAGGTCATAAACCCAAAATAAAATTAATTTATAGACCATATGTCTAAAAAAAATGTCTATTATTACTATATTTTCTTTGACCATATGTCAATAGAAGAAATTTAATTTAGACCACATGTCTAAAAGGACCATCTCTTCTAAAAAATAACATTAGACTTTAGTCATTTTTACTAAGTTTCAAACTCAATAAAAATAATAATCTAGACCATATGTCTAAAATAAGTCTATATTATTTTATTCAACCATATGCTGATTAAAAAAAATAATTTATGACCGTCTGTCTAAAATAAGTCAATTTTATTTTTATAGGCCACATAAAAGAGAAATGAATTTAGACCCGTATGCCTAAATTAATTTTAATTAAACCATATATTTAATATGGGTTATACAAAATAAAATTAGTAAGACTTTATGTCTTAAGTAATGGTCCACAATAGGCCTTGCGCCCATTAAATTTGTGCAAACCCAGTTAATAGGCTACTAAAGCCCAATAAATTGCACTAACCCAGTAGTCCAAATTCAAAAGCCCATATGGCTCAGCGGCTAAAAAAAAAATACTGGAGTCCATATGACTCCGAAAGCCCAAAAACAATTTTTTTCTCCAGAGCCCATATGGCTCTAGCTCATGTGGCTCGGCAGTTTTCCTTTTACCCTTCATTTCTTTTTTTTTTTTTTTAGTAATGGGCACGTGGGGGCGTGGAATGAAACCCTAGGGTTTCATCACTTTCTCCCCAAAGGAGAAGCAACTGCCGCTGCCTTCTAAGCACACAAAGCTCCCACCGGAGCAGTCCACCGCCTGCAGTGAACGAGGCCGCCGTGACCGGAGGGTGTAGTGGCGACAAGAACCACCGCCGCAGCCGCGGGGGTCGCCGGACACGCTAACGAATCGCGCGTCGCGGCCCTTGCCGTCTACCCCTGCCAGTCGCCATGACCGACGAGGACGCGGCGGCACAGAGTGGCTCGACGACGACGAATGCCGCCTCGCCTTCTACGGCTGCGCTGTTCGCCAGTCGCCACCCATGGAGCCACAACTGACGACTCACTCGTCGATTCACTACTGCCACCGCAATCCCCCGTTCCGGGCTCAAGGAATTGCGCCGGTATCGTGTAGCCACCGTGTGGCGCTGCGGTGAGAGTCCCCTCCTGGTTGGGTCGCCGCCGTGTGCAGCGAATCTCTGCCTTGCCGCCGTCTGCAGCAACCCATACCCTACTCGCCACCGTGTGCAGCGGCCACGGATGGGTATCGGGTTTTGGGTTTGCACTGTTCTCCACCAAGAACACAGATCCAGATTTTACCAAAAATATACAATCAACAGCATCGCATTGTATACTTTGAGAACAATCAATACAATGATATGTTTGTGTATTGTATACTCTGAGAACAATCAATATAGTCATATGTATTTTTTTTGTTGATTAAAAACACATATTAATCTGTAAAACAATATACAATCCACCAAGAAACATGTATATATTCACATATATATTATGTTGGAAACAGAACTGATTGTCTCATAGGCAGTCGTTACTATTATTAATCAATTGAACAAATCAATTAGACCGATTAAATCATGAACGAATACCTAAAATCAACCAGAAAGCAAGCCTAGGGCTCCGCTACCAATGAAGGAATTTATGTACATATACATATAATAGATAAGAAGACTTATCTGTAAGAGTGAAGCGGAAGCGTTGTCAGGATCGGGAGCCACGGCTTGAATTACTGGTCGGTGGAGACCGTCACAGTATGTCGGATCGGCCTCCTAGTTTTCACGGTCTAAACCCTAGAATGCAGTGTGTGCAGGTTATCTAAGTGTTTACCCAACATATGTGTACAATACACCGTACATCAGCCTCCCCTTGTGGTGGCTTATATCATGCATTACTTGGGCCCAGTTGGGCTTAAGTGAGCACCCCTTATGGGTGGACTCACTATTTTCCAACAGTCATCACAGCATTTAGAGACAACAATATTCATACAATGAAGCACAAATATTCAATCAGTTGACATTTTCTATGGCATTCAAGTATTGATCTTCTTGTTAAACAAAAGCAAATCCCATTGAAAAGAAAGTGAATATAGAAAGTATGTTTAAACTACTGTGTTCAAATGAACTATAAGGTAGATTCTAGACTTACATGATGTAGACTTTATAGATTATAATTTATTATTATAGGAATTACTTCAGTTTTTGCAGGCTGTGTAAATAAATTGTTTCTCCAATTGACCACCATCATTTTTTTTAATGAGAAGAACCATCATTGTTAAAGATTAATTCAGAATGTTTCAGAATCGTAAATTATGCAAATAAGAAAATTTGATAGATATATATATATATATATATTTCCCTTTCCTGGAAAAACAACCCAAAAAACCAAGCTTTTTTTGGTTCCCTCATCCATAACCCATGAAGAGTAAAATGAACCACTGGAACCCACTTACTTGGAGATGCTTGGTGATGTGATATTTCCGCATCATTTGGAGTTAGTAATAGATATATCAAAAAATATATATACAGCTAAGACTTTAGAAATTAGAAGTACTTCAACAACAATCTCTATTGAAAAAAAAGAGAGAATTCATATTTTTAACATATAAATAATTGGAGAGTGACAAAAGTGTGACGAGCATGATGATGAAGCACCGTTTGCCAAAAAAAATGCCGTGAGAAGCCACTTTGTCCCCATTTGTTTACATAAACTGGAAAAGCCAATATTCACATTCTTTTAAACATATAGAAATATGTTCCTCTTTTCGTGGAGCCTTATATATAATTACTAATATGCTTAGCATATTGATTATAGCATTAATCACCAAATCCTTGGTCAACAAATTAAAAAATTTGGACGGTTCCAAACATTTGCATGCCCTTATCGCATGAGTTCATCACGACCAATCGCATTGGTGACCAAACCTGCGTGTTTCTCTCAAGTATCAATGACCTAAAATAATTAATGTTGTGCATGCCACCTGAGCAAGCGGACATTTCCATGCTCTTTTTCTATGTGCAATCAGGGACGGATATAGGAATATTTTCCAGTGTAGGTAAAAAATTAAACTATAAAAAATCATTCTAACCCATGTACATATAAGAATTACATTATAAAATACACCCTCTTTTCCAAAAAATGTAAAATTTTTGCACGAACCTTTAAAATGTAATTAATATTAATCTCGATAACAAGAATGTTAATAATAATGGACCAAAATATCCTTATATAAAATTTTAATTACACTTTTTTTCCTATCTAACAATTTTTTTTTTGTATATTAACTAAACCATTAAAAACTATAAATGTCAACTTGAAAGAAAAATAAATCAGTGCCCAAGATGAGTTCTATTTAACCATTAATTTCTAACCACAATCCGATCAATTTGACAAGAGATTAAAATTTAATTCCCATCTTAATCTATTTACCTAAACAGATATTGAAAATTAAAATTGAGTAATTTGCAAATTTATGTATTACTGGTTATAACCATCACGATGAACCTAAATAAACCTAAATAATGAATGAAAGAATGAAATTTGGAATAGAAAAAAAATTAAAAAGAGAATTATTGAGTTGAAAGGCCGTTTACTAGTTTCTAAAGATAATAGATTTTGTTTCTAATAATAAAAAGTCTTACTATTTGAAAACAAGAACTAATCAATATTTTAAATTTTATTGATAGGTCAAATAAGTTAACCAAATCTTTTGGGATTCCGTTAGCAGGATAATACTTTTAATGAAAATGAGTGTAGGCAAAATAGAGTAATTAATATTTGGGATATAAAGTAATAAGGAATTTTTTTTTTTTTTATGGATGCCAGTGTAGTCACCTGCCTACGGTGACTACACCGTGCATCCGTCCTTGTGTACAAGTATATCATGCATGTTAATTATCCTCAATTAACTAATGACTGGATACTTAATGATTGTATTTTTTTTATAAGAAATGCTTAATGATTGTATAAAAAAATTATAGATTTTTGTTCAATAATGAGTGATTTGGAAGATATATATAAATGCCTTAATCTTTTATCACTTCTTTCTAAAAAGAATATTTGAGACTATAGAACTAGTTTTTTCCCTTAATCCAACACATGCCTTTGCGAAGGTGGAACTAGCACATTTTCTATATAAAATCATTTATTACATTCTATTTTTCTCTATGGAGTATTTTGCATTTTAAAAAAATTTATGCTTGCAGCGCAATTTATGTAAATAAGAAGGGTTAGAGGACTGTTAACCGACATAATATTATGTTGGTATACAAACTATTATTTCACCGCCTCAAGACCTCCCACCGTCTCTAGTATTAGAATCCTAGTAGGAGTAGTAGTAGTGTAGACTTGTATAAATAGGGTATATCCCTTGTGTATTAAGATCAGAAAAATCATTCATAAAAACTTTTTCATAAAAATCTTCATGGTAGCGGAGCATTAGTTCCTTACCGGAGATAGAGCTTTACTCTCTCCCGCACTAGTTTCTTTTTTCACCTCCCTCCTCATCCGGTAGATCGTCTTCAGGCGAGTCCGCCGCTGCAGTTTCACCGCCGATCTCCTCCGCACGCGCCGCCGGAAGTTGCGGTTTTTCCTCCCACGCGCCGTCTTCTAGCCGCGCGTGCGCCACCTCCGGTCACCGACTGACGATGCGACTTCACCAGCAGCGTCGCCAAGCCATTGCGACCAAAGCCCACTACTTTTTGGGTTTGGTTGATTTTCCAGCGACACTCCGGCGAGCCTTTTTCACCGTTTTCCCGCCACTTTCTTGAGCTGATTTCGGATTTTTTGGACTCCTCTGCATGCAACGACCTGATCCCTCTGCCTTGCCTTGAGTTCTGCCATCATCAGTTTTCCGGCGACCGGATTCCGGCGAGTTCGTAATTACTGTTCACGAGTGAGAATTATCCTTTTTTTGCAGTATTATTTTTTGCCTGTTAATTTCTCTTTACAATGACTGAGGAGAAAAATAAACAAACAAGTGTTGTTCCTGGTGACATAAAAAACTCCGATCATCCCTTTGTGCAAATTAGCTCCGTTAAATTGGATAGATGCGATACCTATCTAGCATGGTCCAGATCCAGTTTACTCTTTATCAAAGCTAAGAAATTACAGGGATATATTAATGAAGAAACCAAACAACCAGAGGCATCTAGTTCGACGTTCAGTCAATGGGACTCTAATAATTCCCTCGTTATGGGGTGGCTTTTGAACTCTATGCAACCACGACTTGCCAGACAATACCTTTTTATGGACACGGCTGCCAGGATCTGGAAGGCTGCTGAGCTTACTTATTCCCGCTCTGGACATGATGCTCAAATCTTTGACATTCGTCAAAGGATTCACAACACCAAACAAGGTGCTATGACTGTTGATCAATGTTATTCTCAATTGGAGTGTCTCTGGCAGGAATTAGATTATTATCAAGCTTTTCAAGCAACTTGTCCAGCGGATGCCGAAAAGTTCCAAACAATGATAGAGGAAGAGTGAGTTTATGACTTTCTAGCAGGACTGAACAGTGAATATGATCCAATAAGAGCACAAGTCCTTCGAAGTGTTCCTTTTCCAAACCGGGGTGAAGCTTTTTCTCAAGTTCAGGGGGAGGAAGGGAGAAGAAGTGTTATGCTTTATCAGCCTCCTCAGGAAAAATCGGGTTTTGAAAAATTGGGTTTTGCAGCTCGAGAGGCCCCCGAATCGTTGCAAGTTAGTGCATCAGAACAACTTCATTGTGACTACTATGGCAAACCTAGGCATACCAAGGAACACTGTTGGAAATTACATGGACGACCAACCAGAGGACGTCCAGGAAAAAGATTCCCTCCTAAAGCCCAGACTCATTTTTCTGATGCTGTTGACCAATCTTATACTCCTTTGACTGAGGCTGTTGACTCTCTCTCATCCACGGATATTCAGAGCTTGAAGCGTCTCCTTTCACAGCTTAGTTCACCTTCTAGTGCTACTTCCAATTTTGTGCAATCAGGTATTGCTTTTAATGCTACATTTGATTCATGGATAAATTGATTCTGGTGCGAATAGACACATGTCAGGCTCTTCCCAAAATCTTTTTCATAATTATTCTCCTTGTCAAACACCTGCCAAAGTTTGCATTGCTGATGGGTCTTTAGCACTTGTTTCTGGTTTAGGTTCTATTGTTTGTACCCCTAATATTGAGCTCTCCTCTGTCCTTCATGTTTCTCAATTTCCTGTTAATCTCTTGTCCGTTAGTGCTATTACTAAAACTCTCAATTGTAAAATTGAATTCTTTCCTGATCATTATGTTCTTCAGGACCTTCACACGGGAAAGACGATTGGCAGTGGTAGGGTGCATGATGGCTTATATATGTTGGAGAGCAGTTCAAATAGTGGTGCAACGAGTCAGGCCTTTTTAGGTAGAGCTCCAGACATCAATTTCGAAATCATGCAATGGCATAGATGGTTAGGGCATCCGTCATTTTTCGCTTTAGGAAAACATTATCCTGGTTTATTTTCCAAAACACGGTTTGATTCTCTCGTTTGTGATGCTTGTGAGTATGCTAAACATACCAAAAACCATTATCCTTTAAGTGCCAATAAAAGTACTATTCCTTTATGACTGTTCACTCTGATGTCTGGGGTCCTACACAAACTCCTTCTTTATCTAGTAATCGATGGTTTGTTACTTTCATCGATTGTTATACTAGGATGACATGGGTTTTTTTTTTTTGCTCAAAGCTAAGAGTGATGTTTTTTCTTGTTTTCAAACCTTTCACATGATGGTACTTAACCAATTTGATGCCAAGATTAAAACCTTAAGGACTGATAATGGCACAGAATACATGGATAGACGGTTTCAAAGCTATTTAGAATCTTATGGCATTCTTCATCAAACCAGTTGTCCTTACACTAGTGCACAAAATGGTGTTGCCGAACGGAAAAATTGGCATCTTTTGGAAGTGGCTCGATCTCTCTTATTTACCATGAATCTCCCAAAATCCTATTGGGGCGATGCCGTTCTTACTACAGCTTACCTAATCAATCGCGTGCCCCTTAGAGCCCTCAATTTTAAGGCTCCTTTAGAGCTCCTACTTGGTAAGACTGCCTATACTGTTCCCCCTAAAATTTTTGGATGTGTGTGTTTTGTTCATACACGTAATGTTGGAAAATTAGACCCTCGAGCTCTCAAGTGTGTCTTTATTGGATATTCTCCAACCCAGAAAGGTTACCGATGTTACCATCCTCCTTCTCACAAATTTTTTGTCAGTATGGATGTCACCTTTAGAGAGTCTGAGTCTTATTTTCCGTCCACCCAAACACCTCCTGAGGGGGAGAATAGTGATAACCATGAGGTGTTAGTTCCTACTTCGGAAACTTTAGATGATTCTATTTTTTGGGAAATTCCTAGCCAGGGGGAGGAGACTGTAAGTCGTTTGGACAGACCTGATTTGTTGGTATACTCAAGGCAAAATGCTATGAAAGAGGCCATCATGCAACCGTCTCCTCGCCAAGAATCTTCTCCTGCTGTTGAATCTCCTGGTGAGTTATCTCCCATTAATCCTTTGGATTTACCCATTGCTCAGAGAAAAGGGGTTAGAACTTGTACCAAACATTCTATCTCTAACTTTGTCTCTTATGATTCATTGTCTCCTTCCTATAGAGCCTTTGCCTTGTCTATTTCTTCTGTGTCTATTTCCCAGGATTGGAAAGAAGCAGTCCAAAATCCAAAATGGAAGGAAGCTATGGTTGAAGAAATGAGAGCTCTGCACAAAAATTAGACATGGAATCTGGTTGATTATCCTTCTGATAAAAATTTAGTTGGTTGCAAATGGTATTTACAGTAAAGCACAAAGCAGATGGTTCAATTGAGAGATATAAAGCAAGATTAGTAGCAAAAGGATTCACTCAGACTTATGGGGTGGACTACCAAGAGACATTTGCTCCTGTTGCTAAAATGAATACCATCAGAATTTTGTTATCCTGTGCAGCCAACCTTGATTGGGATTTGCAGCAGTTTGATGTCAAAAATGCTTTCTTGCATGGAGACTTGGAAGAAGAAGTTTATATGGAGAATCCTCCTGGATTTGGAAATGAAAACACCCAGGGAAAGGTCTGTAGGCTGAAAAAGGCTCTATATGGGTTAAAACAATCACTTAGGGCATGGTTTGATAGATTTAGTAAAGCCATGATCCATTTTGGATATCGGCAGAGTAATGCCGATCATACCCTATTTTTCAAGCATGACAAGGGTAAGATTACTCTTCTTATTGTTTATGTTGATGATATTGTCATGCCAGGGGATGATACAGAAAAAATGTTTCGTCTAAAAAGGCAGTTAGCACAGGAATTTGAAATCAAAGAGCTCGGGAAGTTACAATATTTCCTAGGTATTGAAGTAGCAAAATCTGCAAAGGGAATCTTTTTTTCCCAAAAGAAGTATATTTTGGATCTTTTGGAGGAAACAGGAATGCTAGGTTGTAAACCAGCAGAATCACCTATTGAAAGCAATCACAGACTGCAGACAAGAATTGGAAAAACTATTGATAAAGAACGGTATCAGAGACTTGTTGGAAAGCTCATTTACCTTTCACACACTAGACCTGACATAGCTTATGTTGTTAGTGTTGTAAGTCAGTTCATGCATGATCCGCGAGAATCACATATGCAAGCAGTTTTTCATATACTTAGGTATCTTAAGTCTGCACCAGGTAAAGGTCTCCTATTCTCCAAGCATGATCATTTACAAGTAGAAGCCTATACAGATGCTGACTAGGCTGGATCACCAGATGACAAAAGATCTACAACTGGTTATTTTACACTCGTTGGAGGAAATTTGGTTACTTGGCGGAGTAAAAAACAGAGAGTGGTTGCAAGATCAAGTGCTGAAGCAGAGTATAGGGCTATGGCTCAAGGTGTTTGTGAGCTCATGTGGCTGAAGAAGTTATTAGAAGAATTGAAGTTGTCCGAACTCAACATATTGTCTCTCTAGTGTGACAACAAAGTTGCTATCAGTATTTCTCACAATCCTATACAACATGATCGAACAAAACATATTGAAATTGATTGGCACTTCATCAAAGAGAAACTCACATTCAAAGTTCTTAATATCTTTCATGTTTCTTCAGATACTCAAATGGCTGATGTCTTTACAAAATGACTCAGCAACAGAACTTATCATCGGCTAGTTTGCAAGTTGGGTATGTGTGATATCTTTGCACCAACTTGAGGGGGAGTGTTAACCGACATAATATTATGTTGGTATACAAACTATTATTCCACCGCCTCAAGACCTCCCACCGTCTCTAGTATTAGAATCCTAGTAGGAATAGTAGTAGTGTAGACTTGTATAAATAGGGTGTATCCCTTGTGTATTAAGATCAGAAAAATCAATAATAAAAACTTTTTCATAAAAATCTTCAAGGACTAAGTTTTGGATTCTTTCTTACAGATACTTTCAAATGGATGTATGTTAAAAGGGATTAAATGGATTTTTGGTCCCTGTACTAACCTCCAATTAGAAATGTCAGCACCGTACTAAAATTTGATGGATTTTGGTCTTCGTACTACCCTAAATCTATGGATTTTGGTACTTCCGGCCATCGGCTGACTATCGGGGACACGTGTTAGTATATTATTCGCCCACGTCGAGGACACTTGTGAGCAAATAATATGGCTTCAATGCGAATATAGTATGAGGAGATCATACCAGTGGGACCCACTTTTCGACGTGAGCAAATAATATGTTGACACGTGTCCCAGATGGTCGGCTGGTGACCGGAAGTACCAAAATCCATACATTTAAAGTAGTACGAGGACCAAAATCCATTAGAATTTAGTCCAATGCTGAGATTTCAAATTGGAGGCCAGTATAGAGACCAAAAATCCACTTATTCCATGTTAAAAGTTATGTCTAAAATTTAGAGAACTTATATAGGATAAGATCTGAATTTGGAGAATCAATAAGGCAGTTTAATTTCAACCTGTTCATCCCCAATCATTGCTAGCTTAAACTATGTTTTGGGCCAACATCAATATTAGCCGCCAAAAAAAATGTTAAACTACACTTGGAGAACGCATTGCCACAAATGCTAAAATGCTAAACTACAATATTATGCGCATGGGCTGACCACGGATTAATTTGTGTTTTTTTGATGAAGGCATGACCACAAACATATTTAGAATGACAAATCACATACTAGAAATTAGAATGCATCCGTCATCCTCTTTCTACTTGACTAAGAAATGTCGAAAATGACATAATTTTATTCTATATTGGCCTTCCATAATACATATATAAAAAACCGTTCATGAGTTGACTAAATATACATCAACGAATAGATCTCTTTCCTTTATTTTCTTCCATGGGATCAATTATCCAACCGTGTCTCAATTAATTGACATGCCAGAAATTTGAAAAGTAATCTATTTAAAGACTTTTAGGAATTTAACCTTCCATTTTAAATCAAAAATTTTATCGTAAACTAGCGTTTTATGTCACGGCATTAACCCACCGGCCACCAGAATTAACTTTTTTATACATTTTCTAAAATTTAAATTAGTTTAGAGGAATAAATATATTTATCAATCTTCACATAAAAAAATAAATATGTAGCATATTCACCTGGCTTGTTATACATATGTAGCATATCCTATCTATTACATGAACGAAAGTAAAAATACTATGAGGCGAAGGTATTAAAATGTTTTGCCTTGTATTTCTCAAAAGAAAAATGTTTTCTTTTGTTTGGTAATTGATTTGTGAAACTTACGTAGTAATATCTTCGGAAGTACTAATCAGTAAGCTGTTGTTCTAATTTAATCAAAAAGAACTTTGAGTTCGAATCCTAGGAACGCAACACTTTAGGGACTAAACACCAACTTTGATGATTTTTATTATCCCTCGAACCGAATTTGGCCGGTTGATGTCCTTTAAATTTAATTTATTTAATAATCCAATAGTTTCAGCAATATGTAGAACGTTGGGCCCACTCTCTACAATTAATCCAACACAATCTAACCCTCCGTTTGGTATCGTGGAATTGATTTCAATTCCAAGAATTGAAATCAATTCCTTAGTTTGGTATAATTCTACTTCACTTAAAATAGGAATTGAATTCCATTTTTTATTTTTGAAGCAATATTTTGGTAATATTTCAAATCCAAGCAAAACCTATTGGATTTGGAATTCAATTCCATTGGATAAGTATTGGTATGTCTAAATGACAAAAATGACCCTATACTCTTATTTTAGGTTTTTTTAGTAAAAGGATAACTTAGGTAATTTTAACAATTCAATTGATAATTTGATTTATACCAAACATTGGAATTGAATTCAATTCCTCATTATTAAAAAGTATACCAAACATGGAAATTGATTTCATAATGAATTCTAATTCTAAATTTTTAGTGATTTGAATTCAATTCCAATTCCAAATTGATACCAAACAATGCATAAAAGTAGTGTAATTTGTGTGTTCAACGGATTTTCATTTGGTGGAAGATGAAAGTAAGGAATGAGAAATGAACCGAAGACAGACAATCCATAATTAAAATTTATTTTCAGCCTTTTTGTTTTCTCCAATCAGTCGAGTAAGCAAGACCAGTGTTCCAATTTGGATAATTGTACACATTAATTTGTAATTTTGGGCCAATTTATCTCTTATTTCGTAATTTTGGATCAATTTACCTAATTTTAAATTTGGTCAAAATCAATGCTTGATATATGCATAGATGTGGACATATAGAACACATCCTCCAAATAAAAAGGCGACGCGTATATTAATATATTTCTCAATATTTCTTTGCTTCATTATTAATATTTTGAGTACATGTCGCTTCCTCACTGGGAGAGCATATTCATGTTCTGTTTGTACACTTCCCACCCACATTAAGCACTAATTTTGACCAAAATATATATAAGAAAAGGTGGATAAATTGCCCAAAATTACAAAGTCAAATATGCAATTGAACAAAATTAAAATACAGGGCTACATCTACCAATTAGGAAAATACAGGGGCTGAAAAGGAGTTTGAACGGATATTTTCAGGGAGAAAGAAGACGAACTTCAGAGTCAATCGATTCGCTTGTAGGTGTTTCTAGATTTTCAATCAAAGACTTTAACCAGGTTCAGATTTTTTGACATGACCAAGAGTACTGTCCAAAGCTGCTGATTCCATGACTGCTGAACAGTCTCATTACATGTTATTGTTTACACTTCCAATCTTCTGATTTCACTCTCCAATTCTTGCATTAACCTATCTAATTTAAAGATTGGATAGCCATGTGCAACCCGAGTCGGATCTGAATTAGCCGGAACAACTAAGGAGAAAAGATTGTGTTATCCTTGGAGGGGAACATTTACAGGCTTCACAGTACCCTCCTGTGAGCATAGGATTCTAGCTACCTCGCAGCTAGTTCAACCGGAAGTAAAACCGAGTATCGGTATAGCATATATAACAAGTTAATACACTATAGCTAGCTAGGATGATAGAAGATGACCTTACTGTTTTATGAACTAAAAATGGATCGAAAATATCTACCGAAAATCTTATTATATGCACTAAACCATTAAACAAAATGACCATCTATTCCTCCAACTCTACTTTAGAAGAAAGGAAAAGAGAAGCTAGGAACGGTTATATTACTCTTCTTTCCTTCTTTTGGGATGGATAAAATTAAACTGAACTACAGAATTCTCCGCCTATTGCAAAAGGATGGAAGTGAAGGAGTAATCATTCGGAGGCCAATTGACTCCCTGACTCATTGGAGGGAGATTCAATCCTACGGATTTTCCTCTTGCGACCACCATCAGTTGCCAACCTGTGAAACACAAACATATCATCATCATATTAGAGACATTAATGTCATGGACTTAGAGTTTCGGGATGTTAGCACGTGCGGCACTCTCGCCCGCCGTGGCACTAAACTAAAACTAAGTTGCAGAATGCTAAGATGATGCATTTTCCGTGGCACTAAACTGAGTTGCAGAATGCTAAGATGCTGCATTTTGGTCAAAGTTAAGATTGAACTAACAACTCATATGGTGATGCTTGTTTATGCATATGTGAGTATGGCTAAACATAAAATTTAGTAACAATATAAGCGCATAATGTTACCCCAACTGCAATGTTGTGTCCGAGAAGTCATCATCATCATCGTCACCTTCTTCAGATTGGCGATAACTGTCCGCTTTGGAACAAGGAAGAGAAAATCTCCTCTCTACAGGGTTCAATTCCAGGCAAGGGGTGGACCTTGACGATCTTGAGCCATGCCGAAGCTCCTCAATCTAAATATGCACGTTTCAAAACAATTGGTGTCAAAACAGGAACAACACAGAATTTGTATATATATTTCTGGAAACTTTTATTAATTTAAGCTCCTAGCTGGTTTACCTGCTTGTGCAGGGCTTCGTTCTCCAACAAGGCCCTTTGCTCCTAAAGATAAAATATTTATAGTTCAGAAAAGGGATAAGAACCAAAGCTTGCTATGTGTACAATCTGGAACTTGGCTATTAATTAATTTACAAAATTCTATGCTCACCTGGGCTCTGGATTTCTTGAGCTGCTCTGCTAGTATTTGATCCTGCAAGAGGAAATTAATATTGCTCAGGATTGACTTGGCGATGGAGATTACCGATTGATTGCAAACTATAAGTAAAAATTAGAAGAAGAAAAAAGAATCGAGAGATTTTTGATTATGTGCACCTTCTTGTCTCTAACAGATAATATGCCTTGACTTAATTGGTGTTCCAGGTTCTGGAGCTCCTTGAAGTTCAAGCTATCCAGCTGTTGTCCCATCATCTGCCTAATTAATTAAAAATAACAAGTGATACATATACATATACTAGCAAATCTTAAGGAAAAGTAGTGCTCTTATGATTTCAAATAAAGCCAATCCAATTATCCATCACAACTTACAAGCATTTCAATCTTAGCTTCGAGATTTCATCTTTCAGGGAATTGACATCCGTTGATTTTGAATGCTGTACACAAAGGAAGTTGAACATATTATAAGAATAGCATAACAAGTTGTGTCTGCAACTGCAAATCAAATTTCCTCCACGAATTAATTAGACAAGTAGCAGTTATAATTAAGCATGTACTTTACTAGATGATGAGTTCAATATACAATACCTCTACCACACGGTCATCTGAAGGATGGTCACGAGTTTCCAAGTCCAGACCATTGCTGTACCTTGAAAGAGTATGCTCCATGCTACATTAAATTGAGTGAAGTATTTGTTAGCGGTAAATATAGTGATATACCATTCGAAAATTTTATTGTGGAACAAAATTTGTTTTACGTCAATTCTCCTCTTTTCAAGTAAATCATATCTTCTTCTACTAGTTTTCAGCAATTAAAGTGTTCCTCTTTTGTTTTTGTCTATCAATAAATAAATAAATAATCAAACTTAAGCCCCATCAGCTAGTTGGGTTGGGCCAATGTTTCGTTTAGTGGTATTACTCTCGTAACTACTAAGACTAATAAATGTCTCACTATAGATAGCTATTTTTTCTGTCTACAGATAGCTATTCATTTTACCTTGTCAGGTTTCCTACTTTCTAAACAACTTTATCATATCAAAAACAGAAAATCTAAAGAGTAAAAAAAGGGAATTTACAAAATGTTGTCTTTTCCTTTAGGGTTTTATAAACCTTATTTCGTATAAAACCACAGACACATTGGAATCCTCGGTTTCATCTAAAATAAAATAAAAAAAAAAAAACCCAACAAAATTTTCCTGCACTTGCTCATTGACCTGGGTTTGAATCCGTCTAAATTGACCAGGAGTTGACTAGGAAGTCATAAGAAACAATATACCATGAACCAGCTTAAAGAAATTAAGTCACCATCTCAAGAAGATATTTAGCATATATAACAATCTTCCTTCTAAAACAACAAATTAAAACCCTTAATGGGTGACTTCAGATTCCAAATTGGCTAAGAAAAACCACCAAACGCATCAAACAAAAACCAAAAACAAAAGCAAAAAAGGCTTCCAGAATTAAGAGATTGAACAAAACACCACATGCATATGATATGGCATAAATAACTAACATACCTGGTGCTTGAAAATTCATAAAGCTTCCCTGTGCTAGAGAAGACAATAACAGCAACTTCTGCATCACATAGAACAGACAATTCCTTGGCCTTCTTGAGCAACCCGTTACGCCTTTTGGAGAAGGTGACTTGCCTGCTATTCAAGTTCTCTATTCTCTTAATCTCTATTCTCCCCCTACCCATTTTCTTCTTCTCTCCGCCAGTCATCTCCTCTTCCCCCTCTAGAAAAAAAAAAAAAATTAATTTGTTTTTATGGCTGTCCACCTACCTCTACCCTTAACCCCCCAAAAACCAAAAACACTGTAACCAAAAAAAGTTTTGATGGAGCAAGACCTATATTCAGATTTCAGGGAAGAAAGAAAAAGCAGTGTCTATTTATAAGACCCACCGTATTAATTTTTTTTTAGTTGGTCTAAAAATCTCTATTTATAACTAAGTTACTCGAATTGATAAGGATTCTGTGGGACTAATGAAGGAAAGTATGACCAGAATTAGGATACGTGATGGAAAGGTGACGGATGGGATACTATATGTAGCAATTATCCAAATTTGGTATTTATAATTTACTTGGGGGAGTGGGTGTTTGCCTCTTTTAGAACTTTTGGTAAGGCAGTGTTTGATGGTAACATGGATACCTAAATACATTACATACAACAAAACTAGACCACATTAATATATTTTATTGGACCAATGACATGCCATCATGTATTTCTAAGAAAGTTTAGCAACTTTGTAGCGAAGAAAAGTGTGATTTCCAAACGTGTCCTTATCATTTTGTTTGTTGCAATTAATTTTCTATTGGGTGCAAAGCAAAATACTCAAAGGGTTACTATTGATGGGAAAACTTATGAGGGAAGGGCCATTATAGGGCCTTTTTTGGTATACATGATATATATGGCAAGTAATCCTATACTGTTACAAAAGTATGTTATCTGTTCTGGTTTTAGATATCTACGCTGCAATCTAGTTAATCTAATTTGGGAAGGTTTTAGAAAGCTACAAAGTCATGTAGTGCAACTAGGCTAGGATACTGTGGCCACAGTTCTAGTCTTTATAGATGCCTTGTCAAGCTTTGGCAATTTAGCAACAATTCCCTGATTCTTTTCCTAATATTTTGTTTTCTCCTCTACGAAAGCATTTCTTTTATTCAAGTTGGCATAATTGGTTTTTGTTTGGTCATGCCATACTGATTTTTATTTTTATTAAATTGAATTATTAAGATAGAAAAAATAACTATCTCCATTTTGCTTGCTAAACCTTTTTCCCCAAATTAAAATTTTAAATTAATTATAAGTAACATAATATTTAGCATTTTCTTAATTCAAAGCCAAATTAGAGGGTAGATAAAAGCATATTTTCATCTAGTGAAAAAAATAAGGATATAGTATTATTATATAACTAGTGCAACTCTCCGTGTTTCACACGGGTGCAAGTCGTGATTGAGGTAGACCGTGTTACACACTGGTTTTCTAATAGTGTTTATTTTTTTATTCTAATTTTTTTCGGGGGGCCGTTTGGTTCAAAGTGTAAATGTTCTTGTTACTTCCTTTCTTTGACACATCACTACTTTATATAAATTTTATATTTATTTAAACTTATTTTTAATGACTATTTTTTCCCTTTTACATCTACAAGCTATTTTTAACAATCCGTCTGTAATTGTGTAAAATTACACCTTTTTAAAAATAATTTCATATCAATCAATTTTCTTCAATTTTTTTATGAACAATGATATGCTTTTATAAAATTTATGTTGATTTATATTTATTTTCTTATCCTTTTTATTTTTTATGTGCAAAGTTTCTATATTTTAAATAATAAAGATAATATAATATTTTATAAAAAAAGTAGAAAATTTTATATGCTGAATTTAAATAAAATTAAGTATTATTTTTACTTGCCATTTATTGATATGGTTATTATTGTATAAGGATAAATATTCTATAGAAAATTTTTAACTCTAATTCGTGATATTCAATTTTTATCATAAAAATTTCATATGAATGGTTTTTTATCCAATATGATTAATCAATTCTCCAAAAAAAATTACAATAATTCTCTTACACTTGTGTATAATTACATCTTTACATAAATAATTTTATATCAATCAATTTGTTTTTATTTTTTTTTTTGAACAATGATATGCTTTTCTAAAATTTATGTTGATTTATATTTCTTTTTCTTAAGCCTTTTTTTTTTGCCTTTTGCACCTACAAAGTATTTTTAATAACCCGTGTGTAGTTGCGTATAATTACACCTTTTTATAATTAATTTTATATCAATCAATTTTCTTCAATTTTTTATGAGCAATGATATGCATTTATAAAATTTATGTTGATTTATATTTCTTTTCTTAGCCTTTTCATTTTTTCTGTGCAAATTTTCTATATTTTAAATAATAAAGATAATATAATTTCTTCCTCAAAATTTTTTAAAAAAATTATATGCTGAATTTAAATAAAATTAAATATTATTTTTACTTGCAATCTATTGACATGTTTATTATTGTATAAGGATAAATATTCTGTAGAAAATTTTTAACTCCAATTAGTGACATTCAACTTTTATCATAAAAATGTCATATGAATGGCCTTTTATCCAATATGATAAATCAGTTCTCCAAAAAATATTACGATAATTCTCTTATACATTTGTATGATTACACCTTTACATAGATAATTTTATATCAATCAATTTTTTATTTTTTTACGAAAAATGATATGATTTACTAAAGTTTGTGTTGATTTATATTTCTTTTCTTAAGCCTTCTTTGTGTTTAAATTTTATATATTTTAAATAATTAAGATAATATAACATTTTTCTCAAGATTTTAGAAAGTCTTAATATGATGAGGTTAGAAAAAATTAAATATTATTTTTACTTGCCACCTTGATATGATTATTATTAGGGTAAATATTCTATATACAATTTATAACACTAATTCGGGACATTCAATTTTTATCATAAAAATTTCATATAAATGGGTTTTTATTCAATATGATAAATGAATTCTCCAAAATAAAAAAATAATTCTCCTTCAATTGGGTATAATTATACCTTAAATATTCACATTTTATTCTAAATATTTTATATTAATGAATTTTTATCAATTTATATGAGTATATCATCCTAGTCTTTATATTAATTCTCTCTTTATTTTATTTTCTTATAAATGTTATTAATTTCAATACTTAAAGAAGCCAGATATTTTATTTAAATTTATAACATTAGGATCACCATGTGAATATAAATATTGAATTACTTCTTTTATTCGGAATTTTCATGCTTCATATAAATTCTATATTTATCTACTATATGAACACTCATCCCTTTCTATAAAAAGTTTATAATTTTTAGTTTTTTATAAAATCATCAAAATAGTTTTTCAAGTTTTTTATTAATTATTTCCATATGATTTTTTTCTTCTTTTCTTACTTATAAGTCATCTATATGTTAATGTAGAATTTATATTAATCTAAATTTTTTTTACTCCTTCAGCGTTTATATAAATTATATAATTTGTTTACAATCTTAATTTGATAATATTTTTTAATCACTCACTTGTAATTATATTTTAATTATTATATAATAAATGATTTTATTAAAATAATTATGGTAATTATCTATCCATTTTCTTCTTTTTTTTTCGTGCAAAATTTATATTTTAATCTCTAAGTTTCTATGAAATTTTTTTGATAGATGTGTTGCTATGAAGTTAAACAACATCATGGTAGGAGCATGGCAAAATACCCATAAAACTGCAATGGCCAGCCAACATAGCAAGAGAGTAACCCTTGTAATTAACAACAGTAACTGAAATAAAGAACTCTAGTCCTACTCAAATTCTCCATGAACCATACAAATTCCCCAAATATGAGAAACATTACAACAGAAGGCACAACAATAAATTCAGACTCTAAAACCTACTGCATCTAGAACCTAGAGCAAAGTATCAAATCCTTCCCTTTCTCAATTTTCATAACAACTCTGCATCTAGAACCTAGAACAAAGTATCAAATCCTTCCCTTTCTCAATTTTCATAACAACTCTGCTCCACATTTGACCCCTAAACTTTGGCAGCCAAAAGCCTCCCTAGGTTGCCCCATATACACCACAACTGTCCAACCATACAACTTCCTAACATGAACTGCTGGATTCCTAGCAGTATATTCAATCTGCAATACTGCAATCATTCTCCATCGTACTTTGGTGTTAAAAAAAAACATTTTTACTACAATTTTATTCCATCCTTCTCCACCCTGTTTATCGGGAGACCCAATACACTAATAAAATAACCCGGCAGCATCAACTATCACCCAAAGTAAATCAACCTCAATATCAAACAAAACTCCAATTTGAAAACACTGAAAATCAGTCCCTAGCCAAATGCATTCAAAAAAAGGAAAAATAGTTGCGATCAGATTGAAAACTACTATGAACACAGAAATAGACTAAATATTCATTCCACTCCTTTTCTCTATAATTAGAAAACAACCATCCTAAAAAGATGTAACACATGAGGCAAAATCTTTATTACTTGGAACATAAAAATTTGTCATAATCATGACAAAAAGGTGGATAGTTTATTTACATGCCTTATATATTCTCTAATACCCATACATCATCTCACCAATCATCATTACAATAATAAAAAAGAAAGGGGAGAACTTGATTGGCTTTCTGTTGGGAAGGAACAAACTCAACAATATAATCAGACAAAATCAAATTAATCTCTCTTCTCCACTTTGTTCTCCTCTTTGGTGTCATAAGCTCTAGGCGTGATTGTTCCCCAAGACAGAAGCTGCATACACAATTGGTAAACCAAAGAATGAGCAAATTAATAACGCGATAATGGATTCTTTGTATTGTTACATGAGGGAGAAAATGAAGGAAATCAGATTTTTTTTCTCCCGAGCAATAAGTGGCTCTTTTCTTTTATCCCTAAATTCAGTCTATGACCCCTAAATTCAACCCAAAATTTTCCAATCCTTGACATATACTTCATAGTGTTTCCTCAGCCAAAGTGATTTAATCTCGTCATTAAATACAAAATCAAACCTTAAAAAACCAATCGGAGGAATAGGTTATAGGAATATGCATGTATGTCCACATACCAAAAACTTACACTTTCGTCATAAAGTTTGATTATTATTGAGGCAACGTAATTAGACAACCTTCTTTTTTAAAAAATGAAATATCTTTCTCCTATAAAAAAATAAAAAGAAGAAAAATTAAACCTTACCTGATACAGGGTGCCTCATTTCTCTCTCTCTCCTCGCTTTGCTCTTATTAGCCTTCCCACTCCTTATTTCTCTTTACTTTCTTTTCCTTTTTTTTTCTTTCTGTATTTCTCTCTAGTTTTCTCCTTTCTCTCTTCTCCCACTTTCCTTCCTTTTCATCGCCATCACCTAACAAATCGTTGCAGCCTTCCGACTTGTCAATTGTCGTTGCTGCTGCAAAAAAGAAAAATTGAGCAAAACCCTCGACCCAAAATCAAGGAAAGAGAGAGAAAACAATAATTATAAAAAGAAATCTCTATTTCAAATCCATAGCCCAAAAATTACAAACAATACTTCTGACAACCCAACACTAAGAATCAAACCAAGATTCAAGATTGAATTGATTTCAGTTGTGAGTCGTGTCTTCTGTTTCCCTTTTCTGCTTTCTTCCTTTTTTTGTGTGTGGAACTAACCCGATTTGGGTTGTTGGTGGCGATTTGGATTCAGGTTTTGTGATGTTGGCGGTGGACGGTGGTTGTGGTAGGCGGTGACAGGGGTCGCTCTAAACCAAAGAACAGCTACTCTTTTCCCTCCTCTGTTTTCTTTGGAACAAAAAAGCATTTTTATGAATGCTGAGAGCTAGTTCAATGTTTGTTATACTTCTTCCAGAAATAAGGGTCAGCCCTTATGATTGAAGGTGATTGCAGAAGGGGGATTGAAGGTGATTGCAGAGGGGGAGGCGTCAGATTTGGTGAGGAAGATGTGAGGTGGTATTGTATTTTTTATCACCCAATGCTTTATATACTCCCAATCCTGGATAGTTTGTCTTTTCACATCTCGTCTTTTCATATTATGAATTGTATGTTGTGTGTGACTCTTTCAATAATTTTTGCTCTTTCAATTAGTTGTTTTTTTAATTTTATTTTTATAGATAAATACTCTTAATTAGGGTGACTAATACTCTTAATTAGGATGCCTATTGGATTTCTTCACGTTTCTCTTTACATGTTCATGTATGCAATTGAGAGGAACCATGATGTAGCTGACAGCAAATCAAGTGCATATGCAACCCAAAATAATTCTTTTAATGGCTCGGGTAACATTAAGAACATTACTAATCATATTAATAGGTCTAATACCGTTACTAATCACATTAATAGGTTCTTTGCCACAAGACACATGTAAGGTGTATAAACCTTGCCATGTGTCAACATTAGAAATCTAGGTCTCTGATTTAATATATTTATATAGATTAGCTAAATAATGCTACCTTAGCCTACTTTTGCTATTATTCCTAAAAAAAAAGCATACTTTTGTTATTTTCAAGTTTAAATGTTTGCTTAGGCTAACCTGAACCGAAGCCCTTTTGTCTTTTTTTTTATCTGAAAGAGTGAAGTCCGTTTTATTGTATTATGGGTACTGATCTAGTAAGAGTAGTCCCCTATACATCAAAGTAGAATAAGGGCAGACATCCATCTGAAGCTGAACAAATTGAAATACACCAAATGGAATAGAGAGGGCAAAATGAGCAAGCCAATCAACACAACGATTAACTTCACGATACATATGTCGTATTCTAACATGCCAATCACGTTGTAAAAGAGACCGAACTGCACAAAAAAGCCCTTGATGACGTCTAAACACCGTATTCAGTTGCAGAACACATGAAAGCACCTGAATGGCATCCACCTCGATCTCTACAAGTCTGTAATTCATCTCCCATGCTTTTTGGAGACCAACAAATAGCCCCCATAATTCAGCATGAAGAGGGGAACAACGACCTACATTGGAAAAAAATCCCGTTAGACAAACTCCAAACAAATCACGCTACAAACCACCAGCCGTTGCAACTTCGGAAGAAGTATCAACAGCCCCATCCATATTCAAACGGACCCATCCAAATGCTGGAGGAGTCCAATTTACCGGCACAACTTGACAAGGTGGGGGGAGGCAGTTACACCCTGTAACTTAATCATACCAGCAGAGAACTCGAAAGCACAAGTAAGGATATATTGTCTTGGATTAAAGGGAGCTACGTCTTCCTCCTGAAAAGCTACTGCATTCCTCCACCGCCAAATCAGCCAACACGCATTGCCAAAAATTTTCGTCCAGGAGGAGTTCACAGTAACTAATACCGGACGGGATAGATTATCCGAAAGCAGTGCCACCTGATACGGCAACACTTGTTGCCGTATAGCCACCAAAGACACAGAAGAAAAGAATCCAGGTGGTAAAAGCGAGCCAAAAGAGTCCCAAATATAATGAGCACTACAGCAATCCCTCACCATGTGTAACAATGTCTCATCCTTACTACCACAGATAGGGCAAAGAGAAGACACACCCATTCTCCTACGTGCCCGATCAACATTAGTTAAAAGAGCATCCTTGGATAGAAGTCAAAGAAACATACGAATACGCTCTAACCCAGGCCACTTCCAAATCAAAGACCAGAAAGAAGAGGCAAGATGCTCTGACTCCATGCTAAGATACTGAAAAGCAATACAGGAAGCAAACTCACCAGATGGAGAGTGACGCCAAAAAATAATAGGTCGGCCTCGGGCATGGGAACAATGAGGTTGGCAATCATTAAACAGATAGAAGCAGGAAGCAAATGTTGGAAGCGATTCCAATTCAACCACCAAAAGGAGCAATATAATCAATAACATATTCAACTTCCATATCCTCAGGTAGAGGCACCAGAACATGATCCATCAACCGCCCGGCTTTTTCAAGCCATAAATCAGTCCAAAAGCGAGTTTAGGATCCATCCCTAAGATTCCATTGTATACCATAGTAAACCACTCTCCAAGACTTAGCAATTCCACACTATAATGCCGAGCTAGAAGGAGGAGTAGGGAGATAGGCCGGAGCAAAAGCTGAGTCCTTCAAATACTTTGCCCTAAGAACTCGCACCCACAAAGCCTGCGGTTGTGTAAATAACCCCCAACCCAATTTTGCAAGTAAGGCCTCATCTTGTAAGGAAGTGCTTTCGGTAAACAAAAAGAATTCTATTTTACTAAATGGGCGTTCCTACAAGTAGGACTAGAGCCTCAAATAAAACCATGGCATCTCTTTTCGATTTCCTTAAGGACACCCGCGGGTAACCACACAGTTTGCATTGAGAAAGTGGGAAGCACCGCAAGGCCGACTTAGTAAGAGTGATCCTCCCATCCGTGGACAAATTTCTACTTTGCCAAGATGACACTATATTCCAAACTTTTTCTAAGATGTACTCATGGGTACTCCTACGAATCTGGCCATAAATCAAAGGCACACCCAAATATCTCCCGAGATTATCAATCTCAACAAAACCAAAAGAAGCTACAATAGTATTAGGGAACGCGACGATCTGTACTTAGAGAAAAGAAAATACATATCTTACTAATGCTAACCTTAAGCCCAGAGGCCTCAGAGAAAGTATTGAGACAACTTTGGATAACTGGCAACTGATCCAGAGAAGCCTCAACGAACAACACCATATCATCCGCAAGAATAAGTGAGATAAAAGGGACCCATTACGGCGAAGAGAGATGGATTTCTAAAGGCCCGTTCGGATAGCATGGTCGATAATATGACCCGAATGTTCAAGACATAGCACAAACAAATAAGAAGAGATTGGATCACCTTGACGAACACTACGAGAGATAGCAAACTTCTCTATGGGCAACCCATTCCAAATAATCCGCATCTCCATCCCAATGATACACCACATAATATAGTTGACAAAGCCGAATGGGAACTTAGCCTCCAACAAAGTATAAACTGCAAACTGAGATAGTCATAGGCCTTTTCCAAGTCAATTTTGGTAGCTATAAGTGCCCGACCTTTCCACCTAAGCCGCATAGTATGAACCACCTCTTGAACCATCACAATATTATCAGTAATGTGCCGCCCAAGGATAAAGCTTAACTGAGTAGGGGCAACAAGAGAACTGAGAGCCAACTTCATCCGCTGGATGAGGACTTTAGTTAAGGTTTTGTAAAGCACATTACACAAACCCAATCGGACGAAACTAAGAAGTCAATTCCGGACTCACCACCTTAGGAATGAGAACCAAATTAGTATCATTCATAGAGGAACTCCAAGACCTCTCCGACAATGGTGGTGGGCCGGGGGGCCACGGTCCCTGACTTGGTAATAATCTTTTTCAATAGGGGTATTTTGTAATTCCCGAAATGTAATTAAATATATATTTTAATATACCATACGGACACGGTGACTCGGCTGCACAATTTTTGTCTTTGAAGTTTCAAGGTTGACAAATAAATGGGCTGTCAGTTTTGTGGGCTCATAAAAGAAAGTTAAAAAATCTATTCCAATATTAAAAAGGAAAAGAAAGGGAAATTTTACGGCACCTTGGCCAACGTATGGGGTACCAAAATCCAGGCTGACATGGACCAATAGAATTTTTTAACATAAATTATTATTTTAATACTTTCATAATTTTATAGAATAGCCCTCTAATTTTTAATAATTACCAAAGTACTCATTGTTATTAAAAATTACAATAAAGACTAGATAATATTGTGAAATTTTCATTTTGGAATGTGGATTATGCTGAAATTTTTTAATGTCATTTTTAAAAAGGAAACAATTCAAAATTTAATAAATATTTTTTATATTTCATAATTCTTTTTGTAAATTTTAAGTTGTACTGAATAATTAATTCCACATTTGGATGAATATTCTTAGTATTTAGTTGAAAATTTTGAAAATTTTTAAAAGATATAAAATATTCCTTTCCAAAATTTTTATTATTTCATTGAAAATTTTAAAAATTCTAAGAGCAGCAAAATAATTTATTCAAATTATTTTATAAGTATTTTATACATGTCATATGAAAAGAAAAATAATTATAGAAAAATTCATTCCATAATCTTATAAATATTGTTAGTATTTCATTAGAAAATTCTAAATAATTATAGAATAATTCATTCGCACCGTTTTACGTGAAACAAGTAATGGTTACACAATACCAAAGCGCCTAGATGTAATTTCAACTATATGAAAAATTATTTATTTATTATTATAAAAAATAGTTTATCTCATGTTTTATTTTTATTATATATAAAAATTTTTAAAAAGCTTTCAAAGAAAAACTAGAATATTTATGAAATTATGACATGAATTATTCTTTAACTTTCAAAATTTTAATTTTTTTCAATGAAACACTTAAAATATTTGTTAAATTATTTAGTGAATTATTATATATCCCATAAATTATTAAAATTTTCAATGAAATACTGAAATTTTCATAAAATATTGAAATGGATTACTCTATAGTTTAAAAATTTCTTTATAAATTTTAATGAAAAATTGAAAATATTCACAGCACATTAGAATACATTGTTTTTTTTTTTGATACTAATCGAGGAGAGTGAGACTCGAACCGGAAACCTCACCCCTCTTGTGCTTTTGACACAAGAGTGCCAATGAGCTACAAGCCCATTGGTAAAATACTGTGAATATTCATAGAATATTAGAGAAATTATAAATTTTTAAAAGTTATAGAGAAATTCATTCCAATGTTCAATGAATATTTTTAGTATGTTTATGAATATTTTCGGTATGTTTATTAAAATTTAAAAAGCTATTTTTTTATATTACAATAATAGCCACACGCACGATCCCAGATTGAATCCAGGGTGCCTTGGGCAGAACCAAAACTCAATGCCAGTATACTATTGAGGTGTTGTCAATCCAATAAAAATTTGGTAATTTTAAAAAGGAAAGTAGAAAATTTTCTTCTTATTTTATATGAAAAAAATTTAATTTAAAAAGTTATAGAATAATTCATTCTATATTTAAAAATTATAGAATGATTCATTTCATAATTATACTATATTTTTTTATTTTTAAAAAGTTTCTATATATAATTAAAATGAATATGAAACCTGAGTAGAAGAAGTTGATGCCTTCCATGGGAGAGGACGACGACGTTCATTGGCTTCCTTGCGTGAGGAGGATGAGGAGGAATGGCCGGCACGCTATGGGGCTGAGGAGGACTATGGCGGCGGTCGCGGACGAGAGAGGTGGAGGAGGACGATGAGAGAGGTAAGGGACGAGAACGAGAGAGATGAGAGGGAGGCGGTGGAGATTGGAGAGAGATCGGGAGAGATGTTAGGTTTTTTTTTTAACAAGAAATAATTTGAGTAATTGAGAAAACGGGATTAGGGAAAAAAATATTACTTGCTGGGTCAAAAACTGTAACAGCCCGGGTAAAAATTTGGATTTTTACCGGGACTGTAAAAGTCGTAATACAGTGATTTACCGAATGAATTAATCTTGGGTAATTAATTCAAGGTAAATCGGGCGTCATTTTTCAAAACCGAGGGTTTTCCCGCGCTCGAGATTTTTCCATGAATTTTTCGGACCAAAGTTGGTATTTCTCGTGTCCCGGAATCCTCAGAAAAATCACATCGGAAAATAACCAAGAGGGTATCAGTTATTTTCTGGTCCGGACCTGACTCGCTCCATAATGTAGACAAGCTGCATTATTGAACATTCACAGGTTGTACAGTATTTTTATCTTTATAAAAAGGAAGAGGAAGAAAGCAGGAGAGGAGAGGAAGGAAAGAAAAAAAAAAAAGAGAGAAAAGAAGAAAGAAAAAAAAAGAGAGAAGAAAACAAAAGAAAAAAGGAAAAGAAAAGAAAAAAGAAACTGGAAAAGAAATGAAACGCCCCGACCCGTATTTACCGTACACAGTAAACACGTGCCGGAATTGTAACGACCCAGCCAAACAACCCCTGCATATAAACCCGGCTTTTCTGAAGATTCCTGGACCCGAAAAATCCCAACTTTGGTCCGTAAAATCCGCAGAAAAATCCCGATCGTGGGACAAGGCTCGGTTTCGGAATCCATTGCTCGAATTACCATAAATTAATTACCCAAGATTAATTTTAAATGGTAAATTGCTGTAAATTAACTTAAACAGTCCCGGTAAAAATGAAATTTTTACCTAGGCTGTTACAGATTGTCCCTTATTTTTTTAAAAAAAATACAAAATTTTGTTAAAATATATTATTCAATAGCATTTTAAGCCAGTAGCGGAGTAACACTGTGGTTGTGCCCAAAGTAGCCTCAGTTCTATCCGGCCTCGGGTGCGTGTGTTTACCGATGTATTTTAAGAAAAGAATGGCTTTCTAAACTTTTAAAAAATTTCAATGAAATACTATGAATATTCATAGAATGTTAGAATGACTTATTCTATAGCTTTTGAAAATTTTAAAAATTTTTATTGTAGTACTAAAAATATTTACAGAATATTAGAATGAATTATTCTCAACCTTTTAAATTTTTTTCATAATTTTGAAAAGTATTTTTCACATATTTTATTCTTATTATCTATAAATTTTTTACATTTAATTTTTATTACATGTACAAAAGTTTATTATAAAAAATTGAACTAATAACTGTCAAATAAAAAAAGAAATTACAATCTGTTAACATTTAAAATTGAAAATTATATAAGATATGTGCATAATAGTAAAAAAGGAAAGAATATAGGGGCCAATATATAAGTTTTCAATAATATTAGACTAAACTATAATTAATATTATTTTATCTACTTGTTCCAATAATATTGATCCACATCATCAGGATTTTGGTACCCTGGCTTTAGCCATGGTACAGTAGCAACCCCCGGAAAGAAAAAGCGGTGAAAAGAGCCTATAAATGCATACTACTTTGTTTTTTCTATTACAACACAAACACCAAAGATTACAAGTCTTTTACATCTCTGGTTTAATTACAAAAATCTTGGCTTCTTACGGCGACAGGCGACTCTAACAAACATCAAAAAAGAAAAAAATAAGAATTTTTTCGTGTTATGATATTTATGTTTTATTTTTATAATTAGTTAATAAAATCCGGTTAGATCCTGTATCCGGAATATTATCTTGAAAGTTGAAACGAAGGTGAGTTTCAAAGATTTCAACTAGCACCAGCCCAAACTATATTACTTTCATTGTAATATTGTGGTCGTCATATTATTATTGATGTAATATTTTGGTCGCCATTAATCCGAGCATTCTGGTCTCCATAGATCGGCAACTTGATACTATATTTATGTTTTTAAAACAAATATTACTATATTATTTATTTATTTATTTGAGTCAAATTAAATTAATAAATTTATTATTTAATTTCAAGTTTTATATTCTATATATGGGCAAATTTAAGAGAATTGATTCATTCTCCAAGAGAAAAACAAATCAACAACAAGAGGAAGATGTACAATCTTCAATGCCAATGCCGAATGTTCAAGGTACACAAGCTTGATGTTCTAAATCATCCTGAGTTGGGAGGTTTATCAGGTGTTCATGAATTATCCCAATGGCTAGTCAAAACACGAAAAGCAGAGATATATCCACTGATCGACCGGTTGATTAGATTGGTGTTGACTCTTCTAGTATCAACAACAACTACGGAGCGAGCATTTTCTGTGATGAAGATTATCAAGACAAGATAAGATGGAAAATCAATATTTGAATGATTGCTTAATCATTTATATTGAGAAGGAAATAGCGAAAAAAAATCACTACAGATTCAATTATTGATCAGTTTGATTCGATCTCAACAGAAATAAATTGTTCTTTTTGAAAATATTTGATATAAATTTTTCTATTTTTTTAATATTTAATTTTTGGATATCATTACTTATAAATAAATGTATTTCATACTTTGGGCCCCCTAAAAATTTAGCCTAGCTTCGCTACTGCTCCTAGAGAACATATCCTGAGGATAAAAGAAACGATCTGAGAGCCTACTGTCACCCACTGATTTTGGAAAAAAAATAGGCATGAAATTCAGGCCAGGGGCCTTCTGCGCTCCAATATCAAATATCGCAACCTGGACCTTTGCATGTGATGGTTCTGCAGAGAGAGAAGTGAGATACTCTGATGACCGCTAAAAAAGCACCAACCAAAGATCAAGCCGGTCGAGTCACAACCTCTTTAGTGAAAAGATGTTGAAAGAAATGAATTGCATTGACTGAAGGTCTGAATCATTAGTGAACCAGCACCTATTCTCATCCTTCAGAACCCAAATAGAAGCACGCCTACGCTTAGCCACGATGCATTCATGATAATAGCGAGTATTCTTATCCCCCTGTGTGATCCATTGGGCCCTTGATTTCTGGTATCAAAGTAATTCTTCCAGCAGTAAAATATCATTCAAATCATGTTGTAATTGAGTTTCTAAGGAAGCAAGAAAAGTGGAATACAGATTTGTTGAAGCCCTCTGAATACCATCGATCTGGTTCAAAAGCCTCCCTTTTTTATGAAAATATTACCAAAGAGATCATAATTCCACTTTCCAAGCTGAATGTGCAAATCAACAATGGCCACATCTGCAGGCACTTCTCTGCGCCATGTAGAATTAATAAGAAATGGCCATGCGTCAACCAAGCACCCTGAAAATAGAACAGTTCTCAACATGCACATCAGCTGCAACAAGACCAAAGAAATCCACCAACACAGGACAATGATCAGAGGTACGGAAGGGTAAATGATAGACACAAGCATTAGAAAAGAAAAGAGAGAAAGCCAATCCTGGTTACACAAAATCCTATCCAGCCTAACCCATGATAAACCCTGCCGCCACATGAGGGTCCAGAAAATCCAAGTCTAACAACTCACAGGACTCCAAGCAGGATAAAAACTTTCGACAACTGCATAGCGCGGGGAAGTGCCCTGAGCCTCCAAAGATGAAAGAATGGAATTAAAATCCCCGGAAAGCATCCATGGGCCAATACATAACTCCGACAAAGAGGTAATACCCACAGAAAATTCTTTATTTCATAATACCCTCGCATTTTCTGAGAAAATAAAGAATTTTTAATTAATATTTTATAATCGCATTAATTCAATATTTTCTAGCATCGTTCTACATTGTCAATTTCTACTTTGCTGTCTAAATTATGGCGAACAATTTTTTTATCGATTCGTTAATACATTTTAAAGAACGTATTTTGTTTTGTCATAACGGACGTATTATTATGTATTGTGAAAATTAGATTTTTCCTCATTACTTGAAGCTTTGAAAATTTTAAAATATTTATCTGCAGTTTCTTTCAAAAAATGAGAAAAACATATTTCTATTCATAAATCACGGAAGAATTCATACTTTATCGGGATATATTAGACTCAAAATTTCTGATTAATTTAATAATATCGGAAAAATAATATTTAAAATATTTTCTTGGTATAGAACTGAGAAAATTTTTATATGCCATAGATTGAGATATATGCATGCATATTGTGCGTATGTATATGTAAATTATATATCGTTATGCATGTGCCAAAAATAGTTAAACGAAAGCGACCCTAAAGGATTGAGGTTGGTTCAAGTGGTAAGCGACTTGTTCTGCTTAAGCGAGGTCTCGGTTTCGAGTCCTCGTGTACGCAAAAAACCTCATTTGGGAGACTCACCCACCAAGCGCCACTCGAGTCGAGCTGGATTTAGTCTGGTGCCTTTGATGTCCTTAAAGGTGGACAGGCCCGGGGGGTGAGCAATCGGTCGGTACGGCACATACCATGCCGATAAGGGATCGGTATGACTTTTCCGAGAGTCCTATTTTCCGATCGATGCCTCCCCGTTAAGCGTCTCACGCCGATCGGCATGATGCCGATTTATACCGACCTCGGTACGGTCGGTATACGGTACTGCCGATTCTATAACTTCATACAAGTTCTTTCTTTTTTTTCTTTTTTTTTCGGGTTAATGGTATAGATGGTACCCGAACTAGTTCAAATCCGTCAATTGTATACCCAACTTTTTTTTCCGTCAATTATATACCTGTACTTTTGAAATTTGGTCATTTGTGTACCTCGGGCAGCATTTTGATGATGTAGCACGCTGCCCGCCAATAACTTGTGTCATTTTGCCCCTTAGACTTCAAATTTAATCATGTAGGTCTATTAGAATTATACAATTAAGTCCTTAAATTTTATTGATACCCAATCAAATTATTTCTTAGAATGATAATACAATAATTTAATTTTTTAGTTTTATATATAATTATTATTTATGCAATATTTAATATTATAATTATTTTTTATACATGATTAATTTTAATTATATTAATAAATTATAATTAATCACAAAAGAAATTAAAGAATTCAATACTCTTATAAAATGCTCTCCTATAATAATAATAATTCTAATAATCATAATAATAATTTATTATATATATTTAGTTATATAAAATTTAATAATGTTCACATACAATTTAATAGTTGGTATTTATTATTTTTGTTTCGTTTAAAATATTTCTTTTGTAAGTGCTCCAACTGTTGGGCCATGAATTTATTTTTCAAAAATTGTATTATTATGATACATGGTAAGTGGGTCCCCTTTTGTATTATTTTCTGAATTTCAAAATTCTTATATTGTTAAAATTAATAAGGTAAAGCATCTCCTTTCTGTATTGAATCTTTCAATTAAATTTTATCTGATAAATTATTACAATTAAGTAATTTAATTGAATGATTATTATGACTAGATAATTTATACACATTAATTTATAAATATAACTAGTTGTTTTACAACACTTATTATAAAAAAAAATTATATGCTTATTACTTTAATAAAAATATTATATATACTAAAAATAATTTAATCAAATATTGTGTAAATAATAATTACATATAATACTAAGGATTAACTCTAAATAATAAAAAATATATGGACTAAATTATATACTAATAAAGGACTTATATGATTAATTAAGAAACTCAGGGACTAAATTGCTATTCACTATTAACGGGCAGCATGCCACGTCATCAAAGTGCTGCCCGAGGTATACAATTGACGCAAACTCACTAAGTAGGGGTACATAATTGACGGAAAAAAAAGTCGAGGTATATAATTGACGAATTTAAACAACTAGAGGTACCAAATATACCATTAACCCTTTTTTTTCACAAGGCTGACGATGGACGAGGAGAAGAAATCAAAGAAGGCTGACGAGAGGAGAAGAAATCAAAGACAATAGAAAAAAATGAATTGTAAAGAAAGAAAAATTATGCAAATCATCACTGCCCAAAATTTGCAATAAACACACAACAAAGAACAAATTTGTAATTGCATCAATCAATCAATATCTAGAAATCCAACAATAGATTACAAATAATCATAACAAAAGAAGATACATATACTTACATATACTGATTACAGTAGAAATTTGGATATTAATTGGGGAATTGGGGTATTAGGGTTTGAATCAAATTGGGAATTGAGGATTAAATTTGGCATTGAGTTTGGGCACCATTAAAATCCTTACCCATCAAATCAGACTCCAAACGCAACCAAAACCCCGATGCATGAACTTCTCCTCATCTCAAAACTCAGACTCGTCGTCCTCTGCCCCTCTGCGTTGGTGACTATGGTGGGCTTCCCTCCATGGCCGCCACGGGGAAGCGCAGGTTTTGCTCGAAAAAAAACGACTTGTGGGCGGAAGAAGAGGTGGTTCTTCTCGAGGAAGATGAAGCGAGGCAAACTGCACCCACCCACGCACACTCTCTCTCGCGCTAGCTCAGGCGAGGGGGGGCTTTCTAGGGAAGAGACAAGAGAGACAAAAAATTTTGGGAGAAAGAAAGAGAGACAGGGGAAAGGGAGCCGAGTGATTAGTCGGGTAGGTGAGTTTTTATATTTGGGTTGGGTTTGAGACTGGTCGGTACGGCTCCTACCGAAAACCGACGGTATGACCATGATCTAACCGAGCAGCGCTAACGGTCTTAATGGCACGGTATAATCGGGAGGGGTGGCGCTGAAATTCCAAGAATTTCGAGTCGATACCGACCGAAAATCGGTTGATTCGGCTCGGTTAATTGGCTCTCCCCTAGCCCGGGATACCAGTGGGAAACCAAAAAAAAAAAAGAAAGAAATTAAAGCTGAGCCAGTGATTGGACAAAGCAATGAATTTTGTAGCTTAATTGGTACTATTTTTTTTCTTGGTCTTTTTTTGAACTCAAATTGATAACTTTTGAAGTGTCTCAAAACAAAAGTCTTAAAATAACGGTACTAAAATAGCAACAAACACGACTTAATCCCCCATTGGAATAGATGAAGAGGGACAATTAATAGGAAGCAAATAAAAAACCAAGAAAAGTATTTTTTTTTTTATACATTGGAATATTAGAAATTATCCAAATCTTCCATATAACAGCAACTACGGCGACCAACCCATGACAAGAACAATAAAGAAAATTTATTATTATATTATTAATTTATTATTTGGTAGCTCGAGACGATGTTTGATTTGTGATTTAGATCCATTTGAGCCCTACCCAGCAAAACCCTGCAACCTCTTTTCATGCACGCAAAATTATAGACGGTTAAAGTACATAAAGCCCACATTTTTTCTTTTGGGTCAAAGCCCAAAATTATTAGCAGACCATAAAAATTTAACAAGAATCACACGGCCCATGACATATGGTTGTATCTAACAGCCGCATACTGTTGGGCTCAAAGGAGAAAAAACGAGAGCCAACATTGTAGGTTGGCATGTTGATCCTAAGACAGGTTAGGGAAAAAGATTAAATTTTCGTATCAGTATAAAATTCGAAATTAGAAATAGTAGGGTTCGTCTATATTAGCACATTATCTATACATATACAAAGTCCAAAATCTTTTAGCAGGGAAATCCTAACAACCAAATTATTAATATTATATTTTTATCTATAAACGATAAAACTTTATTAGGAAGGGATCGAAGAATTTTTGTTACTTTTTCTTTGTTTGTGATGGTCTTGCCAAGACAAACTAAGTTATTACACAAGATGGTGAATCTCGTGTCAAGTTCTTGTATTGTTTCTTCAGGCAACAACTGGAACAGCTCGAACTCTCTCATCAGCCGATTCATCTTTGATTCTTTGACTTGGTTAGTTTCTTCAAGCACAAAGTATAGAGTACTCCAAATTGCATGTGTTGTTTCGCATGATCTAACTCTTTCAAATTCGGCTTGACTAATGCCACAAAGGAGTGCATTCTTTGCTTGGGCATCTAGTTTGGCTTTCTTCATTTCAGCTTCACTCCAAGACTTCATTTCTTTGGTTGGACGTGAGTAAGGTGAGTTCATAACTTCCCACATCTCTAGATCCTTTCCTTCAAGAAAGGTCTTCATGCAAAACTTCCAATGATCAAAGTTGAGACCATTGAAGAAAGGTGCATTGTTGATGTTCATTCTCTCAAATACCATGATCTTTGCTCCTGGATGTTAATTCACAAATGGAGATTCCTTACTCCGCTACCAATTGTTGCCTCAAATGCCAAACTGTTTTTCTCTCTGGATTTGTGTTTAGGACTACTAATGAACACACTAATTAAAATGCTAAGAGAAAGGGTTAGAGATAATGTGACATGGGATTTATAATAGTTCGCCACACAGGACTACCTCTACTACTCAAGGATCCCCCCTTGAGATTTCTAACTCACTCTATTATGGTTTTTCACGGGTTCAACCAATAACCTTTAGTACAAGTTTTTCCCTTAGGCTCAACTCAAACCTCACACACTTACCACAAAGCTTTCCCTAGCTTTGCCTTACACAAAACCCTTTGATACAGAAACTATTACTAAGTACAACAACTTTTCCCTTCAAATATTGTCTCACTATGAATGAACTAAGAAAAGTTTTTCTCTCTCTCTCTTTTGCTTGACTTGAGAACTGCAAGTGCAACTAACTTTGCTTGAATTCAGAATCTCGATTTAGCAGCTCTGAAGTTCTCCTTGAATCAGCATCTCTTTATATAGACAAGATGGATGGTGGCAATTCAAAAGATCTGTTACATGTCCCCTTCATTCCAGCCCGTTTTGTCATAAGAGGCGCTAGAGTGCCAACGTTCATCTTTCTTGTTGTCCCTTTCACGTTTTGGCACGAGACACAACAGTCAGCAGCTTTTTGTCATTGATGTCATTGTTTAGCATAGTCCTAGATTGGACCTAGGAAGTTTGAATTCAACTGCCATTTGATCTGTTTAAGGTTGCTTTTATCATAGATTCAGAACCAAGAAATGTTAGTGTACTAGGTTTCTTGACCAATCCCCATAGAGATTAAACAAATGTGAGTGGCATGGGAGCTTGTTGTTGAAAGCGACCCATCATTCCCACTAACACATATTCCAATTCCACTCACTCTTCTTCCAAGGTTGTCTGGAATACGTGTTTAGGTACACAAGATGTTGTGCATAGGTTTGTCATAATCAAAACCTAGTCAAAGCATTTATCATGTAATATAATACACTAGTCATTAGTATAATTAATTATACTTAAAGACATATTATAACCACATGATCAATGTGTCAATTTAGTGCAAGCATTATGTTACTAAATACAATTAATTAGCCTTAAGTATTTTACTAATCATCATCCGATTCACATCAATAATGATTTTTTTTTAAAATGAGAAACAATTAATGATTAATTGTTATATCACTAAACTTGTACTACATGTATAGAGAAAGAAAGAAAAGAACAAAATTGTTAGTCATATAGAAGGTAATGAAAGATTTACATTATCCCCAATTAAATAAATGAGTTAAAACCTATGAAAATTGAAGAAGGTATTGGAATGTTTGTCTTTTATAGAGATTTGATCAAACAAACCTTGATTTCTTAGGAGAAATTTTAGTGATCATTTAGTGATCCTTTCAAAGATTAGGAAAAAAAGAGAGACATAATAGGAAGAGAAACAAATAAGAGTAAAAATAGACAAAAAGAAAGGAAAACATAAAAAAGGGGAAATAATCATATATTCTCAAGAGAATCCAGTTTAGTCACTTGCCTACACTGTAGATCCATCCCTGATGATACGTGACAACCCAAACTATAATTAATTTGTTAAAAAATACACTACATTACAACCACATCAAAATTATATATGTATTTTTTTTGTAATTGTAATTTTTTGGCTAAAAAATGTAGAAATTAGATTCTAATTAATTGATGTACCAAAAAGGAGAACAAATAGATATGTTGAACTATAGTGAAGTCATAATATTTTCTAAAAAAATAAAAAATAGTTTAATTTTTTAATTTGACAAAAAGGAGGCCGCGTTTGATTTTTAAATTTTTTTGATATATTTATTTTCTACATAGACACAAAAAATTTCTAATATTTAGTTTTACTTGTCATCATAACATGATCTTTGACTATAATATTACTATCTATCATAATCAATTATGTTTATATTATTAATATTATGTAATCTTATTATTAAAAATATTTTCATCATCAATAAAATTGTCTATCAATGTACCAAAAAAACTAAAATTGTCTATCATGCCATAATGGCTTTTTCTTTGGGAAGAGTTTTAAGGAGTCATGAATTCAATCCAATGGGCGTGATTGAGGGTGGTTTGGGTGAAAATTGTGAATAATTATGATTGGGGGTGGTTTGGGTGAAAATTGTGGATAATTCTAGGTCCCAATGTAAAAAAAAATATATATGTCATTAGATTATCATCATAACCTATTTATATTACAACAACCTTATGGATTATATATGATATTTATATAACTACAACCTTTTTTTTTCTGGAACATGAATAAAAATTGCAAAAATTTTGGAATTTTTATTGTCCTCCTTTTCTAGGTTGATATGACAACATAGTCAACATATTATATTTAGGTTTCCTATATTATTTATATGTCATAATTTTCTTTAACTTTTTTACACAAAATTATGCTAATAAAACTAAACTTAGCAATTTAATTTTTCTACAATAGTTTCCAAAAAATTCTATGAACATATTCTGATTTTCAAGCGTTAACAATTTTAATTAGTTTATTGAATTTCTAGGAAAAAAGAAAGCATCATTAGCTATGATCCCATCTCCATAATTTTTATTGAATTATGACTAATTTTTTCTTCTGTGAATCCCCTGGCACGTGACATATTTATATATAATATGAATATTTTTAAAAATTAATTATAATTAATATTATATTAAACTAACAATCAATATAAAGCAAAATAAAAGATAAAAAGCTCATCGATTAGGTCTGGTACTAAGGGTTCAAGTACCTAATATATGAGGATATCCATAAAAGAATATAGTAATTGCTAAAAAGTTTAGGTGAGAGGTAGAGACATTACTGAATAACATTAAAAGAAAAAATAGCCAAAAATAGAACAAAAACTAAGAGAATTACTAATGGGAGAGAAAACAAAGAATAAATAAGAATTTGTTTTTCATAAAAAAAAATCACTCTAACACATACTTCAAAAATTTGTTGATAATATCCTCTTATAACGAAAAAAATAATCCATGGAAGTTCTATCAATAGTGAAAGCCTTGAATTCTAGGAAACACATAAGAAAAAGACAAAGAGTTTTATAGGGGAGTGAAAAGCCTATAATATTAATGGGTATTTAATGACCTAGGCATGAAATACAAATTAAAAGATATCAAGAGTTATTTTCAGATTCAATCGTTTTAAATATGAATATACAATTTATCTTTAATGAGCCCACTCCTCAAAATGTTATTAAAGTATTTGTACATATCATTATTAGAGTAATGTCACCCAAAATTTTTATTGGGTATCAATCAATGCCCATTTCCAAAACATCTATCCTACCCGCACGATGAGCTTACCCACGTGGCACAATCAACGAACAGGATGATCTCGTCCCATAATTTGAATTCAAAAAAAAGGGGACTCAAAATGTAACGTTACCATTCCAAGGGCCGATTCGGATCCAAACCTAGAACTGAACCAAAATCCATAAAACCAAGAGAAAAAAAAATACAAAGCAGCATTTCTCTGCTAATCCAGCGAATCCATCAAAGCACCCTCAAGTCTTTCCAAGTGAGAAGATTCCAACTTTCTCTTCACCTATCAATTTCACTTTGGTCTTTTCCATTTTAGGGTTTCGATTCTTCCTTACTTGAGAAGCCAAGAAAGGCGGCAAGTGAGTATGTTTCTCTTCATCACTCTTTGGGGTTGAATCATGTAGAGATTGGCATCTGTTTTTGTTGTTTTCTTGGAGGGTAATGGTGTTCTTTGTTTAGGTTTTCCTGTTCCATATCTGGGTCTCGTTTAAAGCTAGAGAAGGAAGAAGAAGATTTGGGGGGGTGATGGAGCAGTCTACAAGAACGGAATTTTATGATATATTGGCTTCAAGAAAGGCTGAAGAAGCAGGTTCGCGTTGTTTCTTTTATTCTTTCCATGTTTGGTTTTTGAGAAAGAATCTTGTGATTTTATTCCAAGTTTTCCCGGAAAAGGAAAAAAACAAAGAAGAAGAAGAAAGAAAGAAGGAAAGGATGTTATGTTTTGTGGTTACTATTGTGTGCATTAATTGATTGGATTCTTCTGGGGCAGCATGGAGACGGTTCCAGGCAATTACATGGCTCGAAACCCTCGTGGGTCCATTAGGTATATCCAACCCATCAGAGAAAGAGTTCATTTCTCGCTTGAGAAATGGATTGATTCTGTGCAATGCCATTAACAGGGTTCAACCCGGGGCCGTGCCTAAGGTAGTATCACACTCGCTAATCTCTGCTTTATTGGCCAATTTTTGTATTTTAGTGTTAAAAGTGATATCGTGACATGTCTCATGCCTGGTTGCTTCTTGGTTAATTAGCAAAGTTAACATTAAATTCGCTAGTATTTTGATATTACTTGTTTGGTTAACAAAAGGTTTTTAGTCCGTTTAGTTACTGTGTTGATCTTCTTTTGAAATTTACTTTAGGTTGTGGAGAATTGCGTCCCTTTACAGTCAATGACCCGAGACTCACAGCCGTTACCAGCCTATCAGTATTTTGAGAACGTGAGAAATTTTCTGGTGGCTGTTGAGGAGTTGAAGTTGCCGGCCTTTGAAGCTTCTGATTTAGAAAGGGTAAAGAAAAATTTAAGAGTTACAGAGAATGAATATTTGGAAATGAACTTGGTTATGTGTGGGACTACTTTGCCTCTGACTTATGGAGCTTTTTGTTGAAATAATTGAAGGATACACTGGAGGCAGGGTCGGTGGCTAAGGTCGTTGATTGCATCTTAGCCCTTAAATCATACTATGAGTGCAAGCAGACGAACAATGGGAATGGATACTATAAGCCATTTAGGTCACCGATGGTTATGCATTCTGCCTGTAAGAACGATTCCCAGTCCATCTCCTCAGACTCTTGTAGACGCCTGGACATGACAGTGACAGCTGAGAAACAAACATCTGCAGATGTTGATGTCCAGAGACTTGAAGGTACATTTGCTCTGTTTGCTTGTGTTTTCTGTAGACACCATGGTTAATTTTGAAGTCTGGATATAGGGATTTTAGACACCAATTGAATAGAAAACATTGGTCATGTACAGCTTGTACTGTGGTGGGCTGTAACTAGCGTTTTTTACCTGGCTTATATTTTCCAAGCTTTCTATGTGACACATTTGCTCTTGTAGAGTTAATTGTCAAACGACTTGCTGAACATATGGTTGATTCGAAGGAAAACATCGATGAAAAGCTCCTCATGTCATTCCGAATCGGCAATACGGTTAGTTTTAGATTTTTTAGCCGGTGAAATTCACTGTTATTTTACAGAATTATGGGAGAGCGGACCAAGTTTCGGCATATATTGTTATCCCTGATCAATGTGCTTTCTTGTGTCTACAGGATCCGGTGAAGCTTTTCAGCAGAGTCATGTCAAGTTGTTTGGAGAACAAACTCCAGAGCAAGATCCCTGAGGTAAGAATCATGGAACGAAGATGTGATCTTGCATGGTTTCTCCTTTCTAAATAAATCCTTTTTCTGTGGAAGCAAACTTATAGGCAAAGCATCTGTGGTGCATCCAGCATAATGCACACAATTTATTACTAAGCAATTTGATTCACTATTTTGTTTCCTTACTGCATACGTACTTGAGCATGTTACTTTATATATATGTATTAGTTATTTGTGGTTAAATAATCATAGCTTGAGCATTCTGAATAGTCCATCAATTTTCTTTTGATGGACTATTGTCATAGCTTGAGCATTTCTTTTTTACTAAATTGTCTTGTTCCATGTAGTTGAAATCAATGTTCAAAGACGTTCTGAAAGAAAATGGTAACTCACCGGCTCATCGAACGGAGGCTCCTGTCTTAGAGGAGTTATCTGAATGTGAAGATTTAAAGGTTAGTTGCTGTAACCTCATTTAGTAAACTCGTTCATTTCAATTTTTCTCTTGTTAGTCACTCGATAAACGTCATAGTTAGTGTTACTTGCGCTCTAGAAAGTTATTAGATGACAAATCATGCATTAATACTGTCAATTTCTCTCCAACCATCTATCAGTTGTTCATGTGTTTCCGTTCCAATGGAAGTTGGAGTTTCACATTTTTTTTCTTCATTATACACTTTAATCAAATGGTTCAGGGGATTGTTAAACAATGAATATTTATGACATTCTGAAAACTATTGCCTTTTAGTTTCGGTTTCTTTTCAATATCTGTGGGATGAGGTCCCATTAGCTTATTTCAAGAGACCTTGATGTGCTTTTTACATCTGTTTGACAGTGCTGCCGAGCCTGTTCAAGAAAGGGTGCCTGCAGCCACAGATATTTATTTCAAATGCAAGAGAAGGAACTTCAGGTAAGTTTGAGACTTGAGAGGCTTGAAGTTTTCCTATTGGCGTGACAGATTAAATCCAAATTTTTTTGTGATAATATCATTATTAATTAGTTACCAAGTTTGCTTTTCGAGTCTTGATTAATTATATATCTAAAAATGGTATTTTGCTGGCAAGGTTGTTTTAACTTTTAAGTGATAACAAAAGGCTTCAACCCGAACACATAAGAGTAGTATCATTGTTTACCTACTGGCGTGATAGATTAAGTCCAAATTTGTTGACAAAAGCTTCAACCCGAACACATAAGAGTAGTATCATTGTTCACCCATGGGTTCACCATTTCAGAGTAAAGTAGAATTCCTCACCTTGGTTCCATTCATTTTTCAGGAACTAAAAGCCTTGTTGACTACCACAAGGAGGGAGTTTGAAGACTTGCAGTCTCACTTCCAAAGAGATTTCAGTGAGCTCGGTATGGCTGTTTATGGGAGTAGTTGTATAAAAACATTCTGCTTTTTGATCAAGAGCTGTAACACTGTAAATAATCCTCATGTATGGGAATTCATCACCTCTGCCAATTGGAAATGCCGTTTTAGACTAAATATGCTATGCTTATGTTTTGCAGGAACTATCGTAGACGAGATGTCTACTGCTGCTAGTGGATACCAGAGGGTGTTAAATGAGAACAGGAACTTGTACAACATGGTTCAGGATTTGAAAGGTTGGTTTTCTCATTTCATAAGTTAGTTTCTTTGAGGTTCGTTTTATTGTAAGCTACTGTTGTTCAGATATAATATGTCTCTACTATTGTAATTTCCCACAGGAAATATACGAGTTTACTGCAGAATTAGGCCTACCTCTAATGGTAAAACAACTAATGCGATAAATTTCATTGGAGAAGATGGTTCGCTAGTGGTTTGGGATCCATTAAAGCCCCAGAAGGAAGGAAAGAAAACTTTCCAGTTTAATAGGGTCTTCGGTCCTTCTGTAACGCAAGGTTGTATTTCTTACTATTGTAAATTATATTCTGCAGAGCTTATGTTCTATTCTGATGCTTTGTCCACATTGTCTTAACATTGCTTCTCAGATGAAGTCTATAAGGATACGCAACCGTTAATCAGGTCTGTGATGGATGGTTATAATGTCTGCATTTTTGCCTACGGTCAAACTGGTTCTGGGAAGACATATACCATGGTAAGGTTTCTTAACATACATGAGTATTTTTCAGTCAAGGCTTAACATATAGGTCGTTTTTTGATCCATTAGCAGAATTCATTTAGCTTAATGATTCATTGAAGCATTAAACACATGTTTTGCTTTTCTTTTTCCGCATGAAAGCAATCTACAGCCATCAATGTTTCCGAATCTGATATATCTTGTATGGTAACAGAGTGGGCCTTCAGGTGGATCAAGTAGAGACATGGGGATCAATTATCTTGCTCTCAATGATCTTTTTCACCTGTCTAATTCAAGGAAGGAAATTATACACTACGAAATTCATGTTCAAATGGTAGAAATATACAACGAACAAGTACGAGACTTACTTGCAGCAGATTCATCAGCTACCAAATATCCTTTGACAATTCAGTTTTATAATTAAGAATCAGAATTGTCTTGTTACATAAATATTTTAATATTTTGATGCAAAAAGATAAAGATTTGCAGCAATTTCTTTGTTTTCTTAACCATCCTTAAGTTGGAGATTCGGAGCTGTACTGGTGACAATGGCTTGAATCTTCCAGATGCTACAATGCACCCGGTGAAGTCAACTGAAGATGTTCTTAATCTAATGAAACTTGGAGAAGTAAACCGTGCTGTCAGTTCCACTATGATGAACAACCGGAGCAGCCGTTCCCACAGGCCAGTTCCAAATGTTTAATAGCAATTCATTAAAGATAACAAAAATGTTTTAAGTGTACACCTTTGGGTTGCACCATCATATTGACATGATTTCTATTATGAATTTGCAGTGTACTGACTGTTCATGTGCATGGTAAGGATGTATCTGGAAGCACTCTACGCAGTTGCTTGCATCTGGTAGACCTTGCAGGAAGTGAAAGAGTGGATAAATCAGAAGTCACAGGAGATCGACTCAAAGAGGCACAATATATAAATAAGTCTCTTTCTTGCCTAGGAGATGTAATCACAGCCTTGGCTCAGAAGAATGCTTACATCCCTTACAGAAACAGCAAACTCACTCTTCTCCTGCAAGACTCCTTAGGTTTGTAGTTTCCAAATGAAGATATCTTTTTATTCCACATTTTCTCTATTACGAGGCACAGCTCATTTGGCTTATTACACTGGTTTGTGAATGTTATGCAGGTGGACATGCCAAAACTCTGATGTTTGCTCATGTGAGCCCGGAAGGAGATTCTTTCTGTGAAACTGTCAGCACTTTGAAGTTTGCTCAGAGGGTATCAACAGTTGAACTTGGAGCTGCTCGTGCAAACAAAGAGAGCAGTGAGGTTATGCAACTCAGGGAACAGGTAATGTTCTCTCAGGACATGGCAACTAACTATAATCTATCACGTACCTAGCGATAGGGAAAAAGATGAAGACGTGAAGTCCCACTCAAGTGTTTAAATTACCATGACACGTTTAAGCCTCAAAATCCTTGTAGGTTGAGAACCTGCGGAAGGCATTAGCAAGCAAGGAAGCGCAGCATGCACAGCATAGTAAAGTGAAAGAACCACCCAGTTCTCCATCCGAGAAATTTAAAGCAATGGCGGAACGAACACCTCCCCGCATCCGGAGGTTGAGTATTGAGAATGGCAGCAACATGAAGTTTGAGAAACCAAAAGCTATACCTGAACGGACCCCTCCACGTCTAAGGAGACTGAGTATCGAGAATGGCAGCAGCACCAAACCTGAAAAGATGAATGCTGAAGACAGAAAGGGATTGAAAACGCCTTCTGTACCATCCCGCTCCCGACGACTAAGTCTGGAAGGTCCAAGATATGGTGTTAAAAAGGATAATTTCCGGACAAATGTAACAGAGGAAGACAAGAAGCTCCAATCCTTTGAGCCAATGGCCATTCACAAATTTGGATATCAAGATCCAGAAGCAGTGTCAAAACCTTATGGCGTGCAGTCTGCTGTTAATGGAAGTACTTCCGTGGTGGAAGTGTACCATGTCAATGCTCCCCGAAGTCCTACAAGTTTATCCTATCAAAGGCGAGCAATAAAAGCAGAGAGTAGGACACAAATTCCCCAGCTTCATCTGACAACATCTCCGGTGAAACAAGTAGGTTCCAGAAATGAGGTTCAGAGGTCTATGCAAAGTGAAGCTGCTGCTCCTTTGAGGGACTCTCAGACACCCAATTTTGTTAGCAGTGCAAATGGAAAAGGATCTCAAATAAGGAAATCCCTGCGAACCATAGGAAAGTTGATAAATGGCTCTGAGAAAAAGTATACAAAGGATGGACTTTCGCCCCTGGATGGAGCAAACCATAATGAGGATGTGAAGTTACCTCTTACATCTAACACAAGGGCATTGAGAAGACGATCTCTGACTGGAGTATCAGAGCCTGATGGGTCACGCAGGTCTTCCCTTGGGGGGAAACCAACTGACTCTGGCAAGTGTAACCAACTTTAAGCACCCATTTTGTATTTTCATTGTCTTTCTTTCATATTATTATCTATCCCGAATAACCTTGTATTCTGATACAGACGATTCTAGGATGAGCGCGAAAACACCTCCTCCTGCTCATTCATCAATGAAGACAGGAAAGAGATGGCTTTAGCTCAGCAGAAATAACTAGAGAGAGGGCAATGGATTAGCTCAACAAAGACAGAGAGAGAGGCGCTTTGACTCAAAGCCAACTGACACATGCTCACAACTTGGATTAACGTAACAAATTCGGCTAACAGTCAAAGTTTGAGGATCTGCGTGATGTATAGATAGAAATTGGGAATATCTGGGGGCAAATTGTTGTGCTTTCATGATTTTAAACAAAAGTTGTCCAATTTTTTTACTGCAATCAGTTTATGTCCTTGGAATAACATAACATATCCAGGTTATACATGTCTCTGGTCAAGGATACCACTTCTTGGTGCTATACCATTGTTGGAAACTGCATAGCTAGAAAAGCTTACGGGACAACTTTAACATCATATCATATCAAATTATGCACTTGAAAAACTTTCTGGGAGTATTTATTCATCTTCACGGTCACTAATTCAAAAAGAAGCTTATGGTACACTGTTTTCTTTACAGAAATGCACAAGGAAACTTATCTGTATGAGCCTATGAACATCAATAAAAAAATGATCAAAAAAATTAAACAATAGGCAATAGCCACACCACCCAAGTTCATGCAATGACATTTACTTTGATTGCCTGTGAGAATGACGATTCATTTTTGTGGAGGAGTGAGCGTAAGCTCGAGCCAGCTGCTTCCGAAATCTGTTGAGGTTTAATCTGACATTTTGACTCTCAAGATAGATCTTCTTGGTGTATTCCCATCCTTTACTGTTCACACTCTCTGGGTCCTGAAGAACAGGGTCGCTCTTATCATATTTCTCATAGAGTGAGCTCTCTCTGGGAAGAATCTTGTATCCAGTATACTTCAACCCAAGCTTTCTTGCTGGCTCCCCATAATAAGCGTCAGCTGCCCAGTCTGTTCCCAGGGGAATGATTTGGATGAAGACAGAACCTGGCCTCATGAAGAGGAAATGAGTCATGGCAGCACCATGGACACCAACCATGACATCACTCGAGTTAAGTACCATGTAAATCCTGGCCAGTTCTGTTGTTCGCTCAGGCCTAAGAACTTCAACTACAAATCCAATGTCTTGAGCAACTTTCACCAACATATCCTCATTAGTTATGGCTCTAGACCCCCACCGCGATAAGATAACCAGTTTAGGCCTCTTGGTTCTTGCCTCTTTCAGTTCCTTCCTTGACTCTAAAGAGGACTCTGATGATGGAGAAGAAGAAGGGACTTTCTGTCTTAATCTTTCTTGAACTTCCCTTCTTTCATCATGTTTAATCAAACTCTTGACTCTAGGACGATAAGCTCGGTCTAGAAGATTCCGAAAATCAACAATGTTCTTACTTCCAGGCATCAATGCTGGATCCACAGTGAGCTCGTCATGTATTCTAAGACCAACAATTGCTTCGGGGAAGCAATGTGTCCTTTTATCTCCCGAAAAATCAATAGCAGGATAATCTGACAGATGTGGGAGGATGTCTGCATACTTCATAACCCACCAATCATGATACTCAAGAATCACAAACACAACCTTCTTGTTGAAATGCTGGGATGTTATGTACAAAGGCAGGATCCCATCATTGAATTCGTGGTACACATTACCAGTGTATCCTCCTGTTGAAAAGAACACTGCAGGCACATCATGCATCACATCACAGTGATGCCTCATTTCAGGAGTGTCTTTCTTGGAAATGAGATTTAGCTCATCAATAGTGTCCATCACATTTGCTTCCCATTTTCGAGTGTAGGGTTTGATCTTTTCGTGTTGGAGCTGCTCTGTGGCGGAGTTAATGGAAGAAGCGCTGGAGTTTGTTGAGGTATATAAGAAGAGTGAAGAAGAGGCATGGTGTGTCCTCACATCCCCCTTCATGATACAGATATCTGAACGAGTACTGCTTCTGTCACAGCATATGGTTCCTGATAATACCACAAAAAGAAGGACAATATTAAAGGATAGACACTTAAAAACAGCTTACTCCAGAATTTATCAAACACATGCAACCTTTTAAGCCCAAATTTGTATATACTAACAATTTAACAGATCAAACTAAAAGACAGGGAAACAAAACCAAAATTTTAAACCCCCTCAAGCTGACAACAGAGGTGAAGACTGCAAGGATTGCTGTTCTCACTTAGAATTTGAGGTATTTTGCAATGTTTCTCATATGTTCTTGGAGTAGAGGTAGGTGCCAGAATATAACAGCTATTATAAAGTGAAAATAACTATTAACTTTGTGATGATAAGAAAAACTGTTAACTTTGTGACCAAAATTGGACAGTAATTTAATAGAAAAACAGGACATGGATAGATAGGGGAGAGAGGCCGTAAAGAAGACCAACCATGAGGAACGGAAGAACACAAGGAAGCCTTTGCATCATTACCAGCAACCATCTTGTCATTTTCTGCACCAAAGGAGTCTGCAAAGAAACCATGAATACACGTCAAAACACACCGAAAAGGAAAACAGAGCAAAATAATAAAGATAAGTAGAAAACTAAATCCCAGGAGAAGTGGGAACTACTTACACAACAGAGTCAAAGCAGAGGAAGAGCAAAAGAAATGAGGGGCCAAAATAAGGCAGCAAGAGAGCAGAGAGAGGAGAAGCAAAGAAATAAGCTTTGGCCTTGTTGTTCTCTTGTAGTAACCAGAATTCGCACACACAAAGCTGAGAGCTTCATCGTCTACAAAGGGAGGGTGGTCACCTTTTTTCAAGGGATGGTAACGGTAATAGTGCACCATTCCAAAAATTTTCTATGCAAAGCTTTCAACTTTTTTTTCTTGGGTTCTTGTGACTATGTGACCAGCTTACCAGCTTTTCTCTGTTCTGTGCTGGTTTTTTGACGTACAAGCCACAGAGAAACAGAGACAGAGAGAGAGAATATATGGCTTTGAAATGGCAAAACTCGAAAGTAGAGCCCTTTTTTCTTTCAAAAAAGGGTGTTGTTATTAGACTTGGACCAAAACCCAGTTAATTTTTTGAGGAAATTTCTTTTCTTGACACAGAGATAGAGAGAAGAAAGAGAGTTGATTATGTGTGTTATTAACGTTAGAGCTGGACAGAAAAAAGAGATGTATATACAACAAATACAAGCATGTGATTGTGAGGAGGAGAGGGAAAGAGAGGAATAAAAGCAACCCAGTTAGAGAAACAAGAGAGACAGGTACCCAACACAAAGCACCAAAGCAAAATGTTTATAGGGGGTGGTGGTATAATGAAGGATGTTTCTGGGGATGTGTTATTCATGTCTGTGTATGTTATTACTAGTGCTTGATTGCTAGCTTAGCTAGCTAGTAGCATAAGCTAATGTGGAAAATATGTGAGTTGTAATATTTGGCAAATAATATAAAAAGAGGGTGAGCTGATGATGGTTTTGATAGTAGTTTCCATTTTCAAGCTTTGTGGTTTTCTCTTTTCTCTTTTTGTTCTCAAAGTTTTTTTGGTTGTTTTTGGAAGTCAAAGGGGGGAAATTACGTGTAGAAAGAAAAGAGCCAATAGGAAGTAAAGGGATGTTGCTTCCTGGTTCGCTGCTCTTGGGATTCTAACAAGAACCCTTTGCTTGTTATGGCTGTTAACAGCTCCTCTCCTCCTCTCCCTCTGCCAAATTCCAATGACCCAATCCTACTTTGCTTCTGAATTTGGATGATTCTATCCCACGCGTCTTTGTGGAGGCTTTAATTTCACAGTACACCCATTTTGAACAAAGAAAATAAATTAAACATTTGTTTATTGATTTGGAAAATTCCCAAACAAAATACACGGTAATTTGAACAGACCAAGGACCTAAGTTAGTAGCAGCCAAGCCACCCCCTCTCAATTAATCGTAATCATGAGTAATTCTTTAAGAGAGTAGTTATCTCAAGCAAAATAAATAAATAAATTGGAACCTTAATTACTCCCCCAGTCTCCCCCTCTTTGGTTGGGACTTGGGTTTAGGATTATTAGCTGAAGACGGCAATTACCCTAATCCTTTACAACATTAATTAATTTTCCCATTTTCAACAAAAAAAATACAACTTTAATGATGTATTGTTTTGGCTAATGTCATCAGATTCCAGCATCGCCTTGATTGTGTCCCATTTTATATTTTACTATCTTTCTTCTATTGTTCGTTCATACGTTATATATAAACTGGGTTAGTGTCTATATCAAGTACATGCGTGGTGGTGGAGTACATAAAATTTCCAGCCGTGATTCTATACTCTTTAAGTTGTAATTGCGTATATGATTCTGTGTGTGGCCTTTCCTTTGACGAATGAGGATGGTGATGTATTATATCAAAATTGAACATTATCCTTTTTTTTTTTTTCCTTATAGTGTAAAGTTTTATTCTTTCTTTACATATATATGGTCCTCTTCCCTTTGCCATTGCGTATCAGTTTAACTATTGCCGGTGAACACCATGAGAATGTGCAGAGAATTTGCTGGTACGTGTTTTTTATTGCTAAGAAAAGATATGCACCAAATATGCTATGATGGTTTACACCCAACTCCCTGGTGTGTTGGCTCCATAGTTATAGAAAGAGTTCGTAAAGTAGCTTCTTCTTACCGAATGCCAATATGTTCGTTTACTGTCCGGGAAGGCCAATATGTTTCTCTTTGTTTTAGTTTTCCTAGTGGTATTTCGTCTTATTCATGGATCCGCCGACTAATCTCAGACTAGATTAGAATGGGACACTGTCAAACTCATTACGTGGGCGGCCCCTGAAGTTGCATTTTCCATACACACGGTAACGGTAGAGTTAAAACCTTTAAAAGCCTTACTTAAAAGGACATTGATCTAGCTCTCCTAAAGTTGCATTTTTTCATACACACAATACCCCCCTAAAATAGTTTTTTTTTTTTTCATTTGATTTAAGTTTTGGTGAGGAGTTTTCTATCTTCAAGTGCCATCATCAGGAACGTATTTAAATATAAAAATGGTAATATATTGGGGTCCCAAAAGACACAAGGATATATTGGTCCTAAAAAGAAAAAAAATTTGCCATTTTGATCAGTTGGGATTATTTAAAATTTGATAAGTTCTTAGTTAAATATGTTCCGGTATGTGGTTTGTGTCAAATCAAAATAAAAAAGGAAACTTTCTTGACTGATAATTTGAGACTTAAGATCACATTAGGTCCTCTCCAGATATTATTAATGTACAAAGAAAAATAAATTACAGTAATTACTATAAAAAAGAAAGCGAAAACAAGACAGTAAGGAATCGTAATTTTATGTACCCAAAAAAAAAAAAAATCAGGTTTTTTATTTTACAACCAATATTTTATATACCAAAAAAAAAAGAATCAGGATTTTTATTTTACAATCAATCCGTCCGTCTCATTTTTATTCCTTACAGTTTTGGTTTCTGATTATGAACAACAAAGTATAAGATGGGACTACACCAGCTGGTTTGAAGTGGTCGCTTACGTAAAAACTGATCAAGTTTTAAAACCTAATCAATATTTTTAGATAACAGAGTGTTTGGTTGAATAAAATAAAATTGCAAATAGAAAATTCAAAGGGAAGCACTGTTGAAAATTGAAATCTCCAATGCTGACAAATTGACCCAGGAATATAAATCAAAAGGTCTAAATTGAGGTGTAGTTTGAAACAATCTATATACAAAGTCATACAATGTTGAGAAACATTAAAAATTGGAAACAAAGCAAGCTGGTGGAGTTGACTGGGAACCCCATCTTATGTAAGGAAAACAATGGTTTTTGTAGTAATTTGTGAGATTGTGATTAAGGAGGCCTGATTATATGAATTGGGTGGTCTCTTGATGGCACACATATATGATATATGCGTATTGTTAAAAAAAAAATAAAAATTACATGATATATGCGTCTTTCCTTGTCATTTCTATTTATAAACATTCCATGATGATCCATGCCTCTGTAATCAACTTGTATTTATACATGTATTACTTCTATACTCCAACTTGACTGGTTGGTTTACATCTTTTAATTAAACTTCGTATTAAGACTTTAACATTAGTAAATTGTGTCATACCTAAAATTACTCCAACCAAAATAATTGGTTTAATTGGCTGAGAATTCATCACAATTCTCATTAGATTAGGCATAAGAGTTCCAATCTTACTAATCATCCCTCTTAATAGATATTTTGTTTCAAAAAAGAAAAATCACTGTAAGTATCTTTATCTCATAATCATAGGATGTCCATGCCTTCACCTAGAATAGAGAGACTCTTCTCGACCTAATTTTTTTTACAAATAGAAAAGTTGTAATGACTCTTTGATGGAAAGAAACATTATTCCAATCTGCGCAAACAGGTCCAAGAGTCATTAACTCATTATTCCGCTGGTTAATTCAATTTATGCAAGAAAAATGCCAAACAATGACGGTTTCATTGCGTGGCTTTTACAGCGACTCGAAAATCGTTCTCATTCTCAATCATTTCCATACATCTTGCTTCATTTTTCAATAATGGATGATATCAATAGGAAATGAAAAAACTTAAATTAGAATAATAATTTTTCATCTCTCATTTTTTTGTTTTCAATTTTTTTAATCTTTATTAACAAAATATATATTACATAATATATGAAATTGTAAAAACTTAAAATGGAGTCAACAACTTGCTTGCTTATAGCTTTGATAAGAGTTATTAAATGAGGCTAACTTGAGTGGATCTTGGGCCAAGTTCCAGGGTCCAAATCTAAGAAAGTTTTAACTGAACTTAAACTTGGTATTAAGTTGGAGAAAAACATGACCAAGCTTAATTTTGCTTAATTAAATAAGTTGGATTTAAACAATCAAAAGTTAATAATGATCTCAGATTGAACTTGATAATTAAAACCGAGAAGAACATAGAAGCTCAAATTTACTCAAATTTAAACGAGTTAGGCTTCAATAATAAAAAATTCGGTCCAACTAAGAAGTGGGGCCTTTACCAATTAACCATAGGCACGGGAGCCTCAACACATAGACTTAGTCATGATATGCAATGCCACATGTTTTCAAGCCTAATCTCATGACAATTTTTTTTGAACCTCTTTAGTATCCTTTTTTCTAGTGTCCCTATCTAAGCCTTAAGGTGGAAAAACTGCAGAAGAATACCATAGCTAGTGCCTAGTAGGCTTAAAAAATTTAACTCATTTCTTTGTCAAAAAGGAAAAAGTTAACTCTTTTCTTCAATTTTTTGCTCCTGAGCTTAAAATGATGGTTAAGGGTCACAAGTGGTTTTAATCTTATATTCTAACACTTCAAAACCATATATGTTATAAAAAAAAATTCTGCTATACGATATGGTTGGTTTATTGGTTTATTCCATTTTATATATGACGTTTGAGATCAACCGTGTCGCGTTAAGGCCTTAGTGGATGGTTTCTCCTATGAGAAAGGTCTAATATTATGTAGCCGGTATTGACCGGGACTCAGACCGACTCAGACCGAAGAAGTTATGATGATTCCACTTATGCTCTTTTTTTTTCTCGGCAAAACCAAAAAAGTTCATCTCATATATGATCAGGAAATTGCTACGTGATCATCCAAACGATCTTAAAGGTTTGAAATTCTTTTGTTCTAAAGTAAATAATAATGGCGGAAGGGTAGGTATGATACATTTTTTTTATATTATTTCTTTAATTAATTTGCTTACGCTTCTCTGTAATTCACTTAATACTTGATCCTAATTTTATAAATGCACACTGAAAAGTGAAAACAAGGTAACACTAGCGGTGACTCTATTTGGGACATTTTTTTTTTTCCAGATATCTAGTCCAGCAATTTGGGAAAATCTTTTTTTTTTTATGAATAAGCTTTGCTTTCATTAATCAAGCTGCTAACGAGATAATATCCTCAGAAACTAAGTTGAGAATGCGAATAGGAACATCCTCAACATAGACTAAAAGTTCACTGGTGCTCTTTGCCAATTGAGCCAAAGCATGAGCCACCTTATTGCCATCCCTTTTCACATGCGAAAAGGAAAAAGTTCTAAAATTAATAGCTAATTGTAGAATATCAGAAACAAGAACATCAAAATAAAGGAACTGTTGGGCGTTGGAGATGCTGAATTAGAGAATTTGGGATAATCTTAATTACATGCGAAATGTGAATATAATTGGTAAGTGCATGACTAGTACTATGTAATGATCATTACGTTTTGGAAAAAAAATAGTACCAATGGTCGAGTACCGTATAAATATCAAAATACTAGATGCTTCTGTGAAGGATGGAGTGATAAGCATGCAAGTGATAGGTGTTAAATAATTTGCGAAAGGGACGGGCCATTAATATTTTGTCAAAATTTTGATTTTTATAGACTATGGTGGCTGGTTTGACAAGCAATCAAATCATCATCATAGAATTCGGAAGATAGAATTGGAAATTCAGGATGTTCAACTCATACAAAGATATTATCTAAATGTTATCTATATTTAGTTAATATAATTTTCAATTTATTTGAAGGGTTGAAACGAGAGCCATAATGGAGAGGAGAGCCGGAGGCAGAGAGGCCACCAAAAGAAAAAAATGTTATGAATCTCGTGTATGTCATTGCCTGTAAATTCACCTACCTCTCCTTATTTTTTCTCTATATAAAGACACCAATTGTACTGGCTGTACACAGACGAAATGAAACAAGGAAAAACATTTCTTCTCCTCTTCATTTCCTTTCATTAATCGGCTCATGCTCATCTCTTTCTCATCTTTATTTCCTTTCATTTACAACACGTTATCAGCACGATCGTCCTACCTAGAGCATGAAGAAGAAAAGCAGAAAAGAAAGAAAAAAAAAAACCAGAAACGAAATCCGACTTTGAAGAAGATGAACAGTTGTGCACCCCTCGGTTACTGTTCATTAGGAATCGTTCCGGGCTGTTGCTCCCCTCACCGCCGCCACCAACAGCCTCCCCGTGCCGTCGCGACCTCGACACCGTTTTCTCCCGTCAGTTTCCACCGCCGACGCGCCGCCAGGAGCAGAAGACCCGACGGCCAAGTCGACGACCCGACTTAATCCGTCGGGTCCTCCTCCCTTGTTCTCCCCACTGCCGCACCTGTAGCCACCGGCAGGCGTCACTGCGAGCACCAGCCGGGTCGCCGCCCCTCCTTCCTCCCTCGCGCCTCGCCGTTCGTCGTCACCGCCGCCACCTGCAACTCGTCACAGCGAGCGACCCGCGAGGTGGAGAAGACGACCCGGATGGGTCGGGCTGACCCAACGGGTCGCGGGCCTGGTTCGCCTGGGCTTGAGTTTTGTCCTGGGCCGGGAACAGTTATGGGCTTGGGCTGGGACTGTTCAGCCCACTCTGCAAAAAAAAAAAGAGGACTGGGCCGGTACTGTTCACGGCCCGGCCCATAAAATAAAAAGACAGAAAAAAAGGAGAAAAAGAAGGGAAAAGAAAAAAAGGAAAAACAAGAGAAAAGAAAAAGAGAGAAAAAAAGGAAAAAAAAATATATTCTGCATAATAAAAAGAGGGGGAAAATTTATATTGCTGAAAGATTTATCGAGTAGTCATACCTTCTATTATTATGCTTTACTTTGTATTCAATATTTGCCGGCTAAGCCGCCTTATCTCTTTGTTGGCCGGCAAAGCCGCCTTGTTTTATTTGTTAGCCGGCTAAGCCGCCTTTTTTTATCGAGTAAGTATATTTTATGTTTTTATTACAAATAGGCTCCTAAATGGCCCATTGCCTTTAATTTTTAGTTATTGGGCTATGAAAGGCCCATTATATTTATTTTCTTGCTTTAATTTATATTTTGATTGGGCTAATACAAGGCCCATTGCTTTTATTTTTCAGTCATTTAATTTTAAATTGGGCTAATTATAAAAGACCCATATTTATTTATTTTAATCTTTTATTTATTTCATTTTGGGATTATATTACAAAAATTGGAGGCCCTTAAAATTTCCGGAAGAAATTTGTCATGGGCATTGAATGCATTTAAATGCAAATAGTCTGGCAGACGCAATAAAAGAGAAAATAAAGCAAAGACTGGATGTCTTACTGCCAAAAGATCCCGCAGATCTTAGAGGAAAATTGAAGAAAAATATGACCACCAGAAGATGGATACTATACGACCGCCAGAAGATGGATATTGTTCTTGCTTACCCTGAAGGCACAAGTCATTTTTATTGATTGCTTTTATTTTATATTCTATTTAATTATTATTTATTATATTTTATTTTATTATGTTTACTTTACTGTTATTATAATCGTTTGTAGAATAATAGCTCAGACATTTGTCCTGGAGACAATGCAAATCGACATCCAAGGGGGAGAGTTATATGTGTGGTTGTTAACTATTTTACATAACATGTACAATCTCAAAATGAGAAAAAGATTTATACGCTCTAGAAGAGCATAAGTTTAAATATGTTCCTGAATGCTTTAATATGATCTAAAAGATCATATATTTATGCTCTGGAAAAGTTAATACTCTTGAAGAGTACAGACACTCCCACTTACAGTAATAAAAGAAATTATTATGGATCCTGTCGAATTGACTCTGCTCTATTCCCTGAAGCGAATAAGACAGTATAATTAATTGCGCATGTGGTGAATGAGATAATAATGGCAAAGCTAAGGACAAACATGCATATCATTATTGCATAATGGATCCATAACTGGAGAACATTCACAAAGAGGAATTGTTCTCATACATAAGTTTACACAGTTATTTATCTGTTGGGTACAATATTGACTCTAAAACTTTGAGCCTCATTGTTGATGTTGACCCTAACACTGTCGTTCCAGGAGAACCATATACCACCCATGTTGTTTTCTCCAGGTATCTCAAACCGATTCGTTGCAGGAAAACGGAGTGGGATTACACCATGATTTTCTTCTGCTTGCCACAAAGTCTCAGTAATCAGTACCATGTTGGGCTTGTACTGATTCTTCAGATCCCTTAAGGTACGCACAAAGTCTTGAGACCTTCTTGCTACACCCCTGCAATTCCATAGTAAGAGTCGTACCTTAGGCCATGTAGGTGGTAACCCAGTCACACTTGGGACACTCCAAGCCATCATGGAAACTTGATAATAACTGCTTTGATTTAAAATTTGACATGAAGGCTCTAGTTGAAATTCCTGCAATCTATCTGATATGTAAAACATTATAGAATTAGCTGAACCATAAAAACTAGTCCTGAGGTTGCCTTGGTCCTCCAGGAAGAAAGTTTCTTCCATAGGAGTCACAAAGAACCTAGACGAGTAAAGCTCATCTACAAACACTAAACGAGGAATTCTCGCCAGCTCATTCGGTAATTCCTCTTGCTGCTCATTCACCATGCTATAAGCTAACCTATTCTTCCTTCCTAGAGAGGCACCCTAACAAAGAAAACAGTAGCTGGGGAAGGCATTTTTCTTGTCTTGTTGATTTTTCTGAGTTTTTCGTATCTTCCTGTCTCAACCGCCTCCCTTCTTATAGCCTGAGCTTAGACAGCTAAGTGTCATTTTTCATATATAGACCCTCTTTTTGTGTCTGAAAAGATCCAAAAGATTTTTCGGTAATTAAAAAAAAATTACATTATTTGTCAATAAACTCCAAAGTTTTTCAATCTTCGAGAATTTGTTTTTGGAAAAGTTTACTGCCACATTTAATTATTGTTCAATAATTCTGATCTTTTCCGATATGAATGGCAGATATAAGCCTAAAATTGGCACATATATTGTAGCCTGAAGCTAGCAATTTAAGTTATTAAACTTACCATATCCAGCCAGAAGCTGGAATGTACTAGCCTGAAGCTAGCAATTTTTAAGTGTTTAAACACACAGCTTGCACAGCCCGAAGCTGAGAATAACTAGAAGTTGGCTGATAAATATGTAATTTATAGCTTGTATGCCCCATCCAGAAGCTGGTAAATAATCTTCCTAAGTTATCATTTCCAGCCTGAAGCTGGCACCAACTTCAAGTTGGTACATGGACTTATTGTTTGGCATGACCGGTTGGGCCATCCCGGGTCAATAATGATGCACGAAATTTATTTGGTCCTTCATTGAAAAACCAGAAATTTTACAATCAATGAATTTCCACATGTTTGTGTGCTGCGAAATTAATTATACGGCCTTCCTAAGATGAGATTGGCCTGGAATCACCAGCAAGTTTGGAAATAATTCAGGGACATGTACGCGGACTAATAACTCCCCCGTGTTGACCATCTAGGTAATTTTTATGATGGTCTATTGTATGATGCAAGTTGGCATTGTGCGCACTTATTTTAATGATTAAGCCACTTGCGGGTACATATCCCTACTTATGTTATTAGACTATATGTCTAAATAATGCTGGTATATTTCTTCAATAGATAATGTATATTATTGGAAATAAACCCAAACAGATCTGGGGGAATATTGACAATTGATTGCAGGACCATTGTTAATGAAATATTACTGTTTGAGAAAATGATATTTTACATGCAGCAGCACTTGTGTGCATCAAGCCAACAAGTTATCATAATGTCTCCCCATTTAATTGGTTCATAGTCACGAACCTACTAACTCCCATCTTCGGACCATTGGTTGTACAGTATATAATGCTCCACCACAGCATAGTAAAATTGGTCCTTTAAAGAAGACTGGGAATATATGTTCAATATGTTGGGTATATTGGTCATTAATTAGATGCAAAGTTTACCCAATATAAGGGGGAGGAAAAAAGCAGTTGGATCAAGATATTATTGAAATGTATTATCAGTGTATGATTGTTGATCCTCAAACAAATTAGTGTGAACCTGAAGTTCAAAAGAAGATTCATTTGCAGGAAAATTGATATGCAATTGCCAGACACATAAAGTGACCAAATATTATATACCAGCTGCAAATGCTCCTATTCAAATTAATGTTCCAGAAGAACAAGTATAGTATGCAAATGAATCCAAAGTACGCAAGAAGCATAGAATATCCTCGGTTCCAAAAGGAAAACAAAATTCTCGATAGAGAAAAAAGAGCAAAGAGATAAGATGGCCCCAGTAAGAAAATAAGGCCTCCAGTAGAGGTTCAAATTAAAAATCCTTAAGAAGAGGAAAATCCTCCAGAAGAGGTTCCTGACACAATTGATAAAGTCCCAGAAGTAACTCAGGTACCTGAAATAAATGAAAATGATGAGATCTCAATTACAGTGTCAGGAATGAGATGGAACCGACGTGAAATAACCGTCGACGGAATATTTATATAGTGTTAAATATTATGAAAGAAAATGAGGATCATGAACCTATATCTATTGATGAATGTAGGCACAGAATGATTGGCCAAAATATCGAAAGACATAATTAAGGCTGTGTTAGACTCGCTTGTGAAGCGAGGAATTTTTCGAACCTGTAGTCCGTATAACAATGGTATAAAACCGGTCGAGTATAAATGGGTGCTTGTGCGAAAAAGGGGGAAAGCACGGTTTGTCGCACAAAATACGATTTGTAGCACAAGGTTCTACCCAAAAATGACCTGATATTAATTGTGAGGAGATATACTCCCCTGTGGTGGATGCAATTATTTTTGATAAGTCTGGCATTATATGAAAGAATTAGAAATGCATCTGATGGATGCGATTACAGCTTATTTTTAAGGATCCATAATGTCATGACATATGCATGAGAATCCTTGAAGGATTCAAGTTGCTTGAAGCAACTAATTCCCGGGAACATATAAAATTAAGATCATATTTACATGGTTCGAACCAATTTGGATATGTATTGTATAAATGAGTATACGCATGAATCCATTATTGCTTATGTTGATAATTCATATCTATATGCGTTTTTATGATTTAAATATTATTGATACTCCTGAAGAAGCTTCCAAATGCCGTGCTATGAAAGGATATGGGATGAAAAATCTCATAAAAGAATTAGATTGGTCCTGGAGTATCCTATCCAAGTGCAATTTATATTGCTAGGAACATAAAGCCTGAAGCTTTTAACTTAAGCCTATTGGCAAGATATAATTTTGTTCTTATCTTCGGGGTAAAACAGATGTGGTATTATGTTAACCCTGTAAACCCGAAGAGAATATAGTTGGTTTTTGCAGATGCATGTCCTTTGTTTGATCCACAAAAGCACAAACGGACATCTGCTACGACTTTACACATGATATTGCTATATCATCGGGACCACAAAAGCAAGATAGCGAGGAAATGTTCCAACAACGAATTATGGAGAAAATACTGCCTACATTGTCCCATTAAAGTAGTGATGTATCAAAAGTGATCAGACAAGGCATACATCACCAACTGTCACCAAAACTTGACAAGGATGATTGGCATGCAACGACAACATGATTTCAAGGGAGGCAAAAATGAGGGGGAGTAGAATACGCACTGTACTCTTTTTTCCTTCACCAAGTTTTTATCCCATAGGGTTTTTCTTGGTAAGATTTTTAATGAGACAGGTTCCCCTAAGCGTATTCTACCCCACACACAATGACATCCAAGGGGGAGTGTTATGAATCACGTGTATGTCAATGCCAGTAAATCCACCTACCCCTCCTTATTTCTTCTCTATATAAAGACACCAATTATACTGGCTGTACACAGACGAAATGAAATAAGGAAAAATATTTCTTCTCCTCTTCATTTCCTTTCATTAACCGGCTCATGCTCATCTCTTTCTCCTCTTTATTTCCTTTCATTTACAACAAAAAAAGATTTGTTGCAAGCAGACGTAACGCTAATGAAGGCTTTCAGCCCTATACTAGTGCGCTTATGTTTCCCCCACTTGTATGTATATATATATTATTCTTGGCTATTGATGTCTCAAAAGAAGTTCCAAATAGATTTTCACAAAACAAAAAGTTCCTAGTAGATGGGTATTATCAGTATCACTATAGTCGGTTTCTATAAGCTCAAAGAACAACTAGTAATTGTTATGAGAATAATTGTTTGTATGGTATTGTCAATTGGCATACCACAACATACAATGCTGGTAGTTTTTTTCTTTTTCCTATCTAATTTGATTTAATCCAACATACAATGGACTGTTATCATCTAATATAGATTAAGCTCTAACCTTTTCTTTTGATAAAAATGGTGATTCAAAGCGTTCTTTTAATTTATTTGTGATCTATTGACATGGTGCAATAATTAACTTTGTTTTGTTTTTACCAGTTCTTTACCCTCACAAAAACGTAAGTTTTGAGGGGGACAAAAGAAACAGGAAAAAAAACTACAATCGCAAGTTTCGATTCGACATAATGCTATTGCATAAGAGTAAAGGGAAATCATAGTGCATTCCATACAGGACATAATTAAACCCACAAAGAATATACATATATACCGACTAACATTTATGTCTTCCTATTCCTCTGAGAAAGTACGATCTAATGCAATAAACTAGCCGGATCCACATTGATTATGTGTTCCCTGCAGTTAAATCAACCATAACACTAACATTAACAACAAAATCATCATAAATAGTTAAATACATAATGAAGTGAGAAACATAGACTGGTGGAAGATATATATATACAGAGAGAGAATTGAAAATACCGAATTGGCAGAATTAGATTTGCAGTAGTGAATGAATGATTTGAGACTCTCCTCATGATGATCATGGCTCATTCCAGAGTTGGCTGCATCTACACACTGGGGTGGTGATCTAACTGGCTGCACACTCTTAATCCTCTTCTTGGATTCACAATTTCTAAGGTTGAAACATGCAAGATAGTACCTGTTGAAGAAATCCCAAAATTTGGATTTCATATTCCCCCCACCACCTGCTGCTTTCTCTGATTTTTCTTCCTTGTTAGGTGCCATTATTATTAGTAGTAAAAGAAAATCTCAGGAAATGATCTCTACGTATGCATTTCTACAATTTGTTAAGCATTATATTGCATTTAATTTCCATTACAGGATACACATAATTTATGCTAATTTAGAGGGATTGATTACAAATCTTACCTTTATTAAAGGGTACTCATTCCTCAGCGAGTCAAATCTGTAGCTATGGTAACTACATTTCTACAGATTTTTATGGAGGGTAGGGTAAATATATCTGGCGGTGATCCACATATGCAATACATACCAAGTCTTTACTTCCCCAAGATAGTCATAACAAGTCAATAGTTACGGTACATAGGAAAGCATAAATCCCTCCATTGTGGCAAAATTAGTGTTTGGTTTATCTAGTTTTGGTAGTTTAATTAAAACGTGTTTCTATCCTTAAAGGGAAACTTCTCTCCATTATGCTTTTTTAAATCGATGAAATTGCACCGTTTATATATATATAAAAAAGGAAATTCTTTTCTTCCTGCCACCAAAATTTTAAATTATAGGTTAAGACAAGAATTCAGACGGATCCGGCCCCTCTTCCGTTAGGAGGAACAAGACAGAATCTGTTAAATAAATCTATGCCCTTCATCTTATCTAAGGGCTCTAATTAATCTACTTCAAAGTAAACTTAATAAAGGAAAATAAGTGACCAATTAATCAAATTAACGGCTCCTCCTTCCGCGTTCTGTTACTTCATATGAGGGAATCAAATTAGTTATTCTTGATGAAATTAGACTGCTCCCCATCCCTCACATATTACTCTTGACTGTTTACAAGGTGCTTGATCAAGAGACTGCGAAAATATATCTATTTCCTAAAAAAAGAGATTAATGCAGAAATATGAAGACCTGCAAAAATGTTATGTAAAGAAGTGCTTGATGAAGGAGCACAGGTCGATTTACAATTTGAAAGGAACTGAGTGGATTACTTCATACATTGGTTACTCATGTGCGGCAAAGATTAAAATTTTTTCCAATGAATTCCAACAGCCTTTCAGTTCTAGTTCTGATGCTGTTGTGATGATTTTCTTTTTCTTTTCCCTTTTGGACGTTTTTTCTGACATCAAGTGACTAAAGTTCACTAAAAAATTCAGAAAGGGTGTGATAAGCGGTATCAGCTCATAAGTAAAACGCTGGGGAATTGTGTCAAATGTGAACGATTGCAGAAACCACCTTCTAACTTCAAAAGCATGTTTATAGTAGGTTGGTGTCACTGTTAACCGGATTTAGTAGGTTAACTTCAAAAGCATGTTTATAGTAGGTTGGTGTCACTGTGAACGATTGCAGAAACCATCTTCTAACTTCAAAAGCATGTTTATAGTAGGTTGGTGTCACTGTTAACCGGATTTAGTCTTCTTTAGTGGTGCATTTTGGAGAAATGGCGATGCAAAAAGAATGATGAGGTGCAAACAATACTGATTTGGAATTTGTTACAGAGCCGCACTGGTAATTATGAAGGAGAAGGGCCAGGAAAGCACAATTAATATTATTGATTAAGCGTTCTCTTTTTTTCCAATCTCTTTTATGAATGGAAAAGATTCATCAAACAGGTTAGGTGCAGAGCAACAGATTGTAATAATTTACAAAGTTCAAATCATACTTCAAATCGAGGTAGCAAATTACAAAAGTAGGAAGCAAGAACATATTGTAGGCTCAAGTTGGTTAAGAAGGAGGTAAATTAGCCTTTTTCGCTTAATCAATAATTTGGCGTCGCCAATGCCTGTCTAAATTGTACGATTAAAATGCACACTAAGCGAGGAGTTAGAGAGTGAAACGCCCCGACCCGTATTTACCGTACATAGTAAACACGTGCCGGAACTGTGACGACCCAATCAAACCAAGCCCAGCATACAGTGTATACAGTAGAAACTCGGGCTCCACAGCCCAAACTAAAAACATCCATAACATCATAACCGGCCCAATGGCCCAACAATAGTAAAAACAATGCATAGTGGAAGACTTAATAACTCACAAGACACTCTATGCGACATTGATACAAACTATGGATCCGAGCCCTGTCCAAGGGATAACGCTGCAGCCTGTCTGGAATGCACCAAACCTGTACCACGAATAACACATCCTACGGGATGAAAGCCCGCAGGTGAGGGGAGAGTCCAAAGTGCTCACAACCATGGATAGACGATCAATATGCAACACTATAACTACTCAAGGTCAAAAACACAGGCATGACAGCCAAAACGAAAGACAAGACCCAAAACCGGTCCAAGACCAAAAAGACTCAAATAAAAATCCAATTTCCAATTTTATCTTTTCCGGGCCCCGTCACGGATAAGGTAGGGGTCAGAGCTGGTTATCAACATATTCCGGGTGCCAGACCAAATCCAAGAGAACCCAGGGATCGACATCCCAAAAATATAGAACCCAGGGATAGACATCCCAAAAATAATCACGGGATAGACATCCCAAGCATAGACATGCTTATCACAAGTAACCTAGGTCAAGGCCACCACAAAATAGTCTTAAACCATCGAGTCGTACCTCTACTTACCACGTGACAATTATATTGTCATCATCCAAAAACAAATCACAGGGATCAACATCCCTATCCAAAATCCCGGGATAGACATCCCAAACCAAACCAAGGATCGACATCCTTATCACCAATTATTATTAATCCATTTTATTTAACGCCAAAAAGACACGAGGATAAACATCCAAATACTCAACGTACGGGGATAAACATCCCAAAATCAAATCATGGCACTGGGATAAACATCCCGAGTAATACAGGCACATATTGAAGGAAATACATCCTCACCTTAGCCGATTACTCAACTCCGGAGACAATGACCGGTCCGAAGCCGGCTCCTCGGGAAACTGCCCGATATCCGAACCTATATGGCAAAACAATATACTCACATAAATGCACATAATCAGTATACTATGGTGCCAAAACTGCGAAATAACCCATCCCGGTTCATATCTTTTATTATTTCCATTTACCGAAAATATTATACCGTACGTATATCCGAATATAATTTCGGTACTATACTTTAATTAAAACTCTTTTCAAAATATTTTCATAAAATAATTATAATTCTTCCAAAATATAATCACCGTAATTTCCCAGAAAAATAATAACGTATTTATAATTTCCAGAAAATTTATTTAGTATTTATCTTTTTCTAAATATATATAATAATATTTTCCAACACAATATATAATTACCTTTAATTTTCAAAGTACATATATATATATTCCACAACCATAATTTTCCAGAGAAAATATTATATATATAAAATTTCTAGAAATTATTTTCATGGTATATATATATTTTTTTCCTAATTAATAATAGTTTTTCCAAAACATAACTTAATTATTTATCAAAGTATATATATTTATATTTTCCTCAAAATACCAGAATTAAATTGACCATAATTTTCTCAAAGTAAACATATATTTTTTTCCTCAAAATTAAACACCAGAATATAAATAAATATATATATATATTGTTTTTTTTAAATTAAATCGGACTGGGCCATGAATAGTGTCGGCCCAGACCAAGGCAGCAGGTCCGAAGCACAGGCCCACGCCCAGCCTGGCCCAACACCACACAGCCCAACCCAAACAACCCAGCCCAAACTCCACAGGACCAAGGCGCGACCCGATAGAGGAAACGGGTCGAACGCGGGTCTGCTCACCTTTCTACAGCGACGGCGGCGCGACAGGAGCGACGAGCGCGAGGGAGAAGCTAGCGCGGGGTCGGCGAGGCTGAGGCGACTCCTTGGGCGGCGGAAAGGAGGCGGAACGCTGACGGTGTCGTCGTCAGCGGCGCAAGGAGCAAGATCCACGGGTTTCGCCGCGGGTCGACGGCGCGTCACGGGGTTTCGGTGGACGGAAGGCGACGGAGGCAGTGGGGCTGAGCTCGCGACGGCACGGCGAGCATGCTGCTGGGGTCGGTGTCGTGCACGGCTGACCGGAGCTCTTCGAGGTGAACAGTAACCGGAAGGGTGACGCACTGTTCATCTCTTCCGGGTTTTCTGTTGTTCTTTTTTTTTTCTTTTCTTTCTCTTTTTTTTTCTTCTTCTTTTTTTTTCCTTTCCTTTTTCTCTCTTTTTTTTTTCCTCCTCTTTCTTTTCTCTCTTTTTCTCTTCTTCCCCTTCTCCTGCTTTCTTCTTCTTTTTATAGACGTAAAATTACTGTGAAACCTGTGAACTTCAATAATGCAGCTTGTCTGCATTATGAAGCGAGTCTGGTCCGGACCAGAAAATAACTGATACCCCCTTAGTTATTTTCCGGTGTGATTTTTCGAAATTCCGGGATCCCAAAAAAATACCGACTTTGGTCCGTAAAATCCACGGAAAAATCCCGAGCTCGGGAAAACCCTCGGTTACGAAAAACGACGCTCGATTTACCTTGAATTAATTATCCAAGATTAATTCAACAGTAAATCACGGTAAAAAGACTTTTACAGTCCGGGTAAAAATCCAAAATTTTTACCCGGGCTGTTACAGAGAGATTTGCATAAAGGATTTATAGTGGTTTCCTCATGCACGAGTACGCGGAGTCCATCTTGAGAATTCTAAACCTTCACTATACTTGGGTTTTAACAGGTTCAACCACAATCTTTTACAAGCTTTTTTCCTAGGCTAAACTCAAACCTATCACTCACCACAAGCCTTTCAGGTTTGTCGATTCTACCTTAGTAGAACTAATCCCAAGCCCCATTAAGATGTGTTTCACTCTCAAAATAAGGTATCTGCAATGAATTATTCAAGAAGATTTACAATTAAGCTCAATACTCAAGACTTCTTATTTCGGCACAATGGAGAACTGCAAGTATAACTCAAGCTTTCTGATTAGTAGAATTTCACAATAAGTAGCTCTAAGTTGAGTTCTTCAGCCTTGCTTCAATTTATAGAGGCTAGGGAATAAGAAGCCTCCAAATTCAACAGTCACAAGTCATTGTTAGTTGCATCGGGATTTGGTACGATTGGCGCTAGAACGTTCATATTCGAATTTTCAAGCTAGTTGACCTGCACATGTTAGTTGATTCCTATGTTTGATCATCCAATGTTGGACTGAATCAAGCTAGTTGACCTGCACATGTTAGTTGATTCCTATGTTTGATCATCCAATGTTGGACTGAATCGAAAGGATCCATTGTGAAAGGTTTCCAGACCCTGGATTAAGCTCCTATAGAGATCAAATAAGTAGTATACTAGGTTTTATATGCATGGGAGCTATCTTAGCATGTGACTTCAAAAACTAAGGTCACCAAGGTCGGTTGAAAACGACCTCTCATGCATGCTCACCCAACAGCCTACTCCACTCACTCATGCTCACCCAACAACCTATTCCACTCACTCTAAGCTTCAAGGTTTCAGATCACATGTTTGTTTAGGTGTTTAGAGAGTAGAATATAATAATCTTAACCCTATTTTGTCATAATAAAAACTAATTTAGCTCATAATTAGGTAATTAAGCTTTATAACCAATTATCACTAATTTAACCTATTAATTAATTAGTAATTGCACATACTAATTACCTTAACCCAACACATACATATTAAGCAAATTACAAGGTTGGGATTGGCAGCGAATAGGATGCCTTCCAAATTTCCCATCGCATCTCTATAAAATTGACAATTATGGAATGCGAACGAAGGGGCACAGGTTTGCAGCGCTCTAGCATCTTGGTTGACTCAAAACCTATTTTCTATCAACCCTGTTTATTGGAGACGAGTATTAACAGAGGTATATACATAGATTTTATTAAATCGGCATAATTTAAATCTTTATCATAGCATAAAAAGAGACTCTTTATTACCTCCCAACAATGTGTCCAACACTACTGAAGTATTTCCAAATCATCTGAGAAGAATTTATGTGGATTTAAAGGTCGTTTTGTGCCAGATTGCATGTAAGGTTTGGCCAATTAACTTTAAATCGATGTATTTTTGATCTCTTGGTTAAACTAAAACACATAGTAGTAAATATAAATTAGATGATAAACAACATAACAATAAAAATTTATTTTAGACAAAAAAAAAAGAGTAGCTACAATTCTTCTTGGACATTAGTCAAATACCATGTATTGTAAATTGTTGGGGAATGTTCTCATTCCTACAGGTGTATAATTTTATGACGGTGATTACTACAAAAGGCATTTGAGCAAGGTTGTGTAAAACAAAACAATGTAGCAATTCAGAAATGAAATTTGCACAAAGGGTGGGAGAGGATGAATTTTGAAGGTAGATAGGAAGATTGAATAATCCAAAGGCCGTATATCGTAAATTGTTGGGAAACATCCCATCTTTACAGTGGTAACGCTAACCACTACAAAGAGACATTTGGCCACAAAAAGATATTTGGCCAAGTAATATGCCCAAAAGGTAAAAGTTTGGTTTAAATTTATTTCAGTTGTATGACAATGCAACTAAAACAAAACAAGGTAGCAGAGTAAAAATGAAATTTAAAAAATAGATGGGAGAAGAGAATAGACGTGCAGTGGGACTATTAGCTCACCCTTCTTATATAGTATTTTAGAAATGAAATTTGCACTAAAAGTGTGAGAGAACAACTTTGGAAGTAGATGGGAAAGAGAATAGATGTGGGGTGATGTAATTAAGTCATTTAATTTCCTTCACTAGATGATGTGTGGCCCTCTCCATAAAATAATAATTATGTTAAAGACGGTTACTTTTTTGTTTGAGTCTTAATCTATGTATGCATAAGTGGTCGGATCAAGGATTTTCGAGTAGGGGCCCAAGTTTATATACGAAACTTTTTTATGCTAATCGAGTGTAAATACAAAAGAAATATATTATAAATTTTTTAAAATGTAATAAAACATAATTTTAGAATTTGATTAAACAAAAAAAATTATGATATAAAATGAAAGAAATTTAAAATTATACTCTGAATCATAATTATAAAGGTTAATAGTTAATTGCTAACCATAATTTTTCAATTGATATTATAAAATGTATAAAATAATTGAATCTAGGCCAAAAAATTTAATTCGGTTAATAGAAACTCTATGTGATTAAATTTAAAGTTAGTAAAGCAATTCACAAAAATAAAAATAATAATTTGATGTTCAACATGAAGTTAGATAATGATTTTTTAATTTAAATTATTAATAAAAAAATATGATGATTTGATAAAAAGTATTATACAAAATTTATCATAAAATTATTGGCATTGTTTTTTTTTTGTAGACTAGATCCTTATAAATGATGGGGATATTGCATTTTTTAGAAGTTAATAAATTTTCAAGGAAGTAAATAAAATGAAAAAGATAAGTTATGTATATAAAATAATGGCAAGTTAATTATCAATATTTTTTCTATTTTGAAAAAGCTCAAACACTATAATCCTGAGATGTTCAAATAAAGATTTGGATACTAATTAGTAGATATATATTAAAATATTTATATAATTTATCAAAATAAATAAGAAATTACAATTTTGCCTTTCAAATTTTTCTGCAAAGTCTATTTAAGTATACCACATGGCATACACATTATATGTATGTAACGTTCTAATACACACAAACCCTACTATTTCTAATTTCGAATTTTATACTGATACAAAAATTTAATTTTTTCCCCTCTTCCCTATCTGGATCTACATGCCAATCCTACAATGTTGGCTCTCGTTCTTTTCTTTAGAATCCAACAATATGGGGCTATTAGGATCAGCCATGTGTGATGATCGTGTGATTCGTGTTAAACTCTTTTGGTCTGCTAATGGCTTCCGCTTTTGACCCAAAAGGAAAAACATTGTGGGCTTTACATACTTTAACTGTCTATAATTTTGCGTGCATCAAACGTGGTTGCATGGTTTTGGTGGGTTGGGTTGAAATGGATATATCGGCCGCAGCCCGGATCGATTTTTTTTTTTTTTTAAAGAATCACAACTCAAACTTTGTCTTCAGCTACTCAATGTAAAAGATTTCTAGATGCCGTTCTCAAAAAAAAAAAAAAAGATTTCTAGATGCGAACACTAGTTGTATATTAGTGGCATTTTGTTAACATGTTATATGAAAGATGTGAATATTACAAAAATTCAATGTAAATTTTTTGTCTTAAAAAGGAAAAACATGTTACCGGAATTCCGATTACATCACGGCATGAGATCGTCTTTATAGGAGAGACCATCAATCAAATTATAACTAATATCACGTGTTATAATCTGGGGACTATCAGTAGAGCCATAAGATCATAATTATGATGGTTTTCGTGTGTTGGGAGTTAAGGAAGGCCAGGAATAAACTTACTATTTTATGGTGTCGAGGACCATCTTACAGCTCGTCCGAAGAGCGAGTTTAGCATGCGAAGAATACTTTGGGGGTAGGGGCGAGCAAAGTGTCGGTTCGGCATATGCCGTGCCGATAGAGTGATCGGTATGACTTTTCCGACAGGTCAATTTTCCGACAGATGCCACCCGTTAAAAGACTAATGCCGATCGGCATGATGCCGATTTATACCGATGGCTTTTCGGTCGGAAAGCGTGCCGACCGATAGTACAAATTCATCTCCTTCCTTTCCGTACCAAAAAAATCAAAAGAAGAATTCTGGAAAAAAAAAAAGACGAAGGGAAGAAGTTAACACTCAAACAGATCAATTTTTTCAACAATGGGTTGTTACCAAAAACTCTAAAAAATCAATTATCATTATCACACCACCAGATCTGCTCCCTCCTCTTCCCTCATCTTCACCGAGATCTGCTCTTATAAATCCAATTACTACCCAAAGTAAAATACAAAAAATCTGCAATTGTGTTTATGCAGAAGAACTAGAGAAGGACATGACTATCATGACACTTGAGGACGAGGGTGAGGTTCTTAGTGATGTTGGCCGTTGGCAGAGATGCAGTGGAGGAGGCCGTTGTGGAGGAGATGCGGTGGAGACGGCGTGGTGGACGATGGAGACAACGTGGTGGACGGTGGAGTGTAGTATCGAGTGTTGGTTTGGGATCATAAGATCACATAAAAAGCGATTGCCTCCGAATAGTGACTATGATGACTCTTGATAAGTCAAAAGGGGCTTGGACTATAAGTTTATTTTGTGATGATATTGAAGTATTTATGTCTCTTTTTTTTACTTCTTGTGGATTAAGTCCTGTTAAACGGACAACAAATCGAGCTGCCCATTAGATGGCCTGGAATGGTAGTTTAGGAAGGCTAGGTCGGTGCTGGATGACCTCCTTACATAAGGATTTCTTGCGCATAGTGTGGTCAAATGCGTATAAGAAGTATATGGTATTAAATGGTTCAATGAAAGAGAGCCACCGCTAACCAATTGAGGTTAGTTCAAGTGGTAAGCGATTTGTTCTGCTTAAGCGAGGTCTCGGATTCGAGTCCTTGTGTACGTAGAAAACCTCATTTGGGAGACTCACCCGCCATTATCTAGGTGCGCTACCAGAGTCGAGCTGGATTTAGTCTGGTGCCTTTGATGTCTTTAAAGATGAATTGGCCCGGGATACTAGTGGGAAACCAAAAAAAAGAGAGCCACCGCCATCACCATTGTGTAAAAAGTCATGTTATTTTTTTTGTTTGGTTTTAGAGGATATAATTGGGAGTCGAACTTGAAATCCTGAAGACGACTTTAATCCTATTTGAGTTACACCACTGGCGGTGACTTGTGAGGGAGGCCATGGCCAGTCTGAGTAATTAATTTGTGCATATAAATTCTTATCTTGATAAAAATTTGACCCCCTTAATTTTATTTTTTTTATGTGTAACTCAAATGATATGAAGATTGATCACCTGCATGTATTGCATTTTACCAAAACAATAATATTTACAAATTATTGGAGTTCGAACTCTCAATCGTTGCAGTAAATTCAGGAACTTTAACCAGGCAAACATACATACTGCGAGCAACCGTGAATGATGAAGCATATATGGGCTCGGCTATATCGAGTAATTGGTTCCTTTAATGTTGGGCCACAGCCTCAGCCAATTGAACACGAGACACCTTGTCCGGCCCAGCAACATTCAATAGTCTAACCTGCATTTGTTTTCCCTCTGCTGCATAAGCAAAAGGAACACCGATCGTTTTCATTTTTTACCCATCTGGGTTAAATGCATTCTATCCCCCTTCACCTTTTTTTTTGAGAATCAATCAAATTTCTATTTCAAAACTGGGTTAGGGAAAATACCCTAACAATATGTACAGTGTGTATATACATTCACCCTTTATGCGAGGGCTTTAGAACAAATCAATTCTTGTGTACAACAGAAGTTGAAAATTGAATACACCAAAAGTCACACAGACTTCGCAACTCAGGAGATAATGACCGAGGCTTGAAAGACAAGCCACGAAAACGAAGCTTTAGATCAGTACACACAGCAGCTAAAATTGCTTCGGTTGAACGAGAACTTTGAGTAAATTGCCTAGCATTCCTCTCCCGCCACAGGTGATATATACAAGCACCCCAACCAAGACGCAGTATGAGTGCTTGAATGGATCTTTTTTGCAGAAAGCATTTAGCCCAGGAAAACTCTTGTGGCCATGAACCAACATGTCGAGAGACATGGCAAAGTTTGAGCAATTGAGACCATACTTCAGCAGAATAGGAACAAGCTAAGAATAGATGATCTCGTGTCTCCTTGGCTTAAGAACAGAGCAAACAAGATGCATCAGTGATAACCCCCCAATTTTGAAGCCTTTTCCTAGTAGCTAATCTGTCAAGTATAGCAAGCCAAGAAATAAAGTTATGCCTAGGGATATGACCAGCAGACCATAGCAATTTAAACCAATCAACTCGGGGACATTTAATGCGAATATAGTCCCAAGCGCTTCTTACAGTGAACTGCCCAGAGGAGGAGAGCGTCCAATGTACGCTATCAGCATCAGATAAAGGAACAATGTTTGCAGCAGCAGAGAGTTGTAGTTGGTGAATAATAGGAAGCCGAGAGCTAGGCCAATTCCAGGAAGCATTAGAGATTAATAGACTAACCTTAGCTTGCAATGGTATTTTTGATCTTGGGATCATAGCTGTAGGGATTAAGGAGGATAAGACTCCATTTGGATGCCAATGGTCCCACCAAACAAAGGTATTCTCCCCATTTCCAATGGAGTGCGAGATAACTGGATGAAGGACAGACCTCAGGTTAAGTAATTTTTGCATACTCCATGAACAACAAGCAGGAATAGGAATGCTCCATACACTACGACCTTTGAGAACATATGCTGAAACCCAAGCAACCCACAGTGATCCTGCGCATAGAAGTATATTCCATAGGTGGCGAGCAATGCAGGCTTGGTTCCATTCTTTTAATTTTTTTAGCCCCAGTCCACCTTCTTCCTTGGGAAAGGTAAGTTCGGGCCAAGCAACTTTGGCTTTCCGAGTATTGTTGGGAGTACCAGACCATAAGAAGGAGGCACAAAGGCGCTCTACTTCCTTTAGAGCTTTAGTAGGCAGGATGAATATATTTGACCAGTAACTCTGTATGCTGAAAAGAACTGACATTACAGGTTGAAGTTTTCCGGCTAAAGAGAGGTATTTAGCACTCCAAGAGTTTATGCGCCCCATTATCTTGTCGATGAGAGGCTGACAATATGTATAGGATAGTCTGCTAGAGATCAATGGGACACCCAGGTATCTGACCGGTAATGACCCAAGTTTAAAACCACATGCATTAAGAAACTGCGGCATTATATGATCAGGTACCCCGGCAAGAAAGACTTCACTCTTGACTGGGTTAAATTTTAAACCAGAAAGGATATAGAACTCCTTAAAAATACTAGTGATCACTGTTGCTGCTTTAAGGCTACCATCAGAAAAAACCGGTATTCTACCACCTAAACTATATTGTTTTGCGAATTAAACCCCTCAACCCGGTTTTTAAGGGACATGAAAATGTGTGACACGTGTGTTCATCGACAGACATCGAGTCCGTTGGTTTTAAAAAACAATCACATCGTTCTTCCATGCTTCTCTGTCCCAAACCTCTTCCTCCCCGCCGCCTACCACCCGGGAGTCATAGCCGCTCGCAGCTCCACCGCAGCCACAGCTCGTCGCTGATGCGTGACAACTCTGGCCGCCACAAAGGAGGCACGAATAAAGGCTAAGAGCCAACCTCTACAACGTGCTCCCGTTTCTACACCGACAAAGACCCCGGCCTAAAGATCTGCCCATTGTCAATCTTGTCTAACGCTCTCCACAAGCTCTGAAGACAAGTTGTATTGCAGCAAGATTGATGGTGGAAGCAAAACACATGTTCTGGATCCCTAGGCGATTCCAAATCATGTTCTTGGTTTTGGTTTTTTTTTTTTTTTTCTTTCTGCTCATTCTTTCTTTTTAGCAGATTGTGATTTTTTGGGTTGCCATGATTTACCTCTATGTGAAGGTTCCCTGTATTTATATATTCAATTATTGGTTGAAGACATTTGTTATGCTCGATAACAGTTTTCAATTTTTTTTTGTGGAAGTTGTTTGTTATACTGCAATATTTTCAGGTTATGCACAATTAGATCTTCTCAAGGAAGCATTAGAATTACCCAGAAAATAGGTTATGCACAATTTGCTCTTCACAAGGAAGCATTAGAATTACAGAAAATTTCAACAAGAAGGAATGAGTCAAATAATCCATAAAAAATTGATTGGTTTTTGGCATGATTTTTGTATCATTGGTGGGCTCTGTTTGGGTTTGATACTCATGGAGATTTGGTGGTGCTTTGATTCTTTTCTCGTGAAGATAGAGATGGAGATGTGGCTTTGCTGGGAAATAAGATGGAGGGAAGTTAGAAGAGGACGAAGGGAAAGGGTTGTGGAAACGGATCTAGTTGTAAAACCGAAACGTGTCAGTTTATTTTTTTTCCAAGTTTTTCTTTTAATCAATTGCAAAAAACCATCCGGGTTGAACCGGGTTGAGGGGTTTAATTCACAAAATAATATAGTTCAGGTGGTAGAATACTGGTTTTATTTTGTGAGGTGGTTATTTGTGTTTGACCAAAAGGTGAAGGGGATAGAATGCATTTAACCCCAAGTATGACACTAAGTTAATTAACAACGAAAATCTATAATGACAATAATTTTGGTTAATATTCATAGCTTATCCCAGCTGAACAAAAGAATTTCATTTGGAACAATGGTCTAGGCTTGTCCTGTTTTTTTTTTTTTTTTTTGAGTTTTCATGATAAAGAAAGGTTTCTTCCGAGTAAAAATGAGGAGAAGGGATCAATGAATACTGAAAAGGCAAGGCAAAGGCTATTATAATATGTTAGTCCCTTATTCGGTTAATTCTCACATGTGGTGTTACAGGACTTTTAGACCCGATTTCCTCTTTCTTGTTACTTTTTCATAAAAAAATGGTTAGTAATAATATTATTTGTTGTTATCATAGAAAAAAAAATGGAGAGAAAACAAGTGCCATTCATTTCCTTCGGCCAGAACAACATTTCAATTATTCAAGATCTTTATACTTTTCTTTCGATGGGTTACCATCCAATACACATCCTAATCTCCAAATTTTTTTTTTTTGTCGAATCCTAATCTCCAAATTTCATTATTGTCTAATTCTGAATCTATATCCGCTCTCGCTTCCAGTTGCTTTCTGCATTATCCATTATCCAAAATTACTATGATTTTGTGGTGATGGCGTGTGGTTCTGTAAAAAAGAAAATCTATACCCTCTCTAGTATGTGTCAACTAATAACCTTTTATAGCAAAAAGGTTAACTGCAGGTAAAGGTTAACTGCAGTTATTAAGGATTTTTTACTAAGAGAGTCTTACTAATATATGTGACATGTTTACATGGGCTAATTTTATTAGCTCTCCACCTCATCTTTGTTTTCATTTATTATTTGTAAAATTAGAATGTTCCAATCACAAAAATCTTACCTATTAATTTTTCATAATGTCTTTCCTTTCTAATTTTTTTCATCCTTCCTTTTTCGAATTTCTCTCCATTTTTAATACCTATTACGGTTGAAATTCCATCATCTAATGAAAAACATTCAGGAAAGGAATCACATGGTCTTCAATCGTCAGCTGACTTGTCTTGAAATATGAATGGTGGCATTTTTCAAAGTGATACATGAAGAATGCTACAATCGGAACATTCGTGCTGCATTAGTTAAGAACATTCCGATTCTGGGGTTCATCTTATTGAAGAAATTGATGCTCATAGGATAGAATTACCATTTGTTAGAAGTTTTTCGAAGTAATTTCGGCAGGATGAAATAGATGTTGAAATGGCTTTGAATCCATCAGGGATTCTGTATGACATGAATAGTGATGACGAAGAGTGGTTGTCGAAAAATCACAGTGCTTCGGAAGTTGAAAGCATCAGGTTGTGGGAGATTTCCTAAGAAATAGTTGAGAGGACGATGGACATGTTTGAAAAGGCTTCATACACTTAACAACTTGTTCAGTCGACATCCAATGAGGTAGAATGCTTATGGCTGGTTTTTTTTCCCATGAAAGCAATTAAAACCATTCGTGAGTATTGGCAGCAGAAGAGACAGAAGAAGGGAATGTAAGTTTCCCTAGGCTATATGACATTCATATAGAAGCAAAAAGATGCAGCGGAAGACAAGGGAAACAACCAAGAACACATGTGAAGCTAGTAAACCGTATAACAATTTTTACATACCTGTAAGGTTAGGGTCTTTCACCTAACTTGTGTAAGGAATCAGTAAGAGCAAGAAGAAGACTTGCTCCTCTACGGTATCCACACGAACCGTGATCGGCTTCGAGTCGTCACACGAATCAAGCCTCGAGCACTCCCACTTGATGTGCTAGCAACAAAGGTAGGAGCTAGTGTGTGTTTGGGGTGTTTTTGGAATGCTTGTGCTCTTGCTTCTTTCACAAAGAAGAAGAGATGGTGGTCTATGTGTGTGGACTGAAAAACAAGCACAAGGCAGGTGAGAGGAGCAGCCAAAACGTCCAGCAAAGCCACACCAAGGTAGTGAATGATCTGATCATTCAAAATCAAGTGGAGACACAAGATAGTGCAAGTGATGGCCTACCCCCTTTGGCCCATCACCCACTAAATCATATCTTAGACAAGATAATGCTGCTCCCATCATTCTTTCCAGCACAACACACACAACATTCCACTCATGTCTGATCAATAATTATTGATCCAAAACGGCCCTGGTTCAACCATGGTTCAACCACGGTCCAACCACACCCGGTCCAACCATGGTCCAACCACGGTTCGACCATCTGCTCGAATCATCGGTTCTATGTGTGTGACCCTGTAGGCACTTGTAACGTCCGACAATGATTGTAAAATCTCATTTTACAATCATAAACAAAGAGCGGCGTCTAGCAACACATCATTGCTACCCGAACGACAAGATCAGAACTGATTCACTACGCCTCGGAATATGTCATCGTCCTTTCGTCACATTATCAAGATTAGACCGAGACATGGAAATGTCAATCTCGTATATGTCTAATCTATGTTTCTTGATCCTCGAGTTAACTGTATAAAACGGATACCCGTGATATCACCATATCACATAATCCGAGCGTGGCCACGCATTTAACAGTTCAACTCTATCAAGAAACCTACTCGATAATATACCCGTTATATGGGTCGGACGAATCCCCTCTGGATCATATAAAACCCGCTACACATTACATCATATACCCAATGATTACCCTTATGTCCACCCAGTTACGGATGACTAGGAATAATATTAAAGTACATGACTCATATGTTGGGTACCTTGACGATCTTAGGTCAAAGGACAATACATCTATAAGAACCACTAACGACATACATATAACGTTCCATGTAGGGTTCTTATGTGGGTCGGTCCAGTCCACAAGTTCTCCAACTTGTACTCGTATGTAGAATTCATATCACATATGCAATTCTCAACATACGCTAGTCTTAACTTATTATTACAACCTATCCGTAATAATAACCGACTAGGGACATTTAAGAATATGAAATATTCTAGGGTTATAAGTATATGCAAGCGTTTATCTCATGAACGATACTTATTGGAATAACCTTAATGTGTATACATGACAACAAATAATCATCCATGATTGGCTTTTGGGCATATTACACTAACAGGGAATGCCTTTAATTCGTCATCTCCATTCTTTATGGAGAGAAATTCGATTAAAAAAAAAAGAAAAAAATTAGAAAGGAAAGACATCATGAAAAATTAATAGGTAAGATTTGTGTGATTACAAAATTCTAAATTTAGAAATAATAAATAATAAAAAAAGATGATGTGGAGAGCTAATAAAATTAACCAATATAAACATGTCATATATGTTTGTAAGACTTTCTTGCTAGAAAATCCTTAGTAACTCTAGCATTATTGATCATAATATTCAATATGTAATATAATCAATAAGGTTATAGGAGGATTAATTCAAGAGAATAGATTAGATAGCTAACAAGAATAAGAATGACACCGCTAATGCCAAAATGCCACATTCATAGGCTCTTTCTATGGCCATCTTCATTGACACTCGCTGGCAATTGAAATCCTCCAATAGCCAGCTTTGCTTTCCATGTTTGCCAACAAGGTAGATGGGTAGACCCCCCATTTTGTGTCTGCACAAGTTGTAATCGCCTAAACTATTTTATAGGCATGCATAAAGCATGATTAAAACACATGAATGCTGATTCTTCTTCAAATAGAAACCTCCAAATCAGTTCCCAGCCGTTTTAGGAAATTATGAACCCAACTTGGCATAAGAATAATGCCCCCTAGACTAACCAACTTTGCAGTTCCAAAAATAATCAAAATCTAGCAGATTCTAATACTTGCAAGTTGGCAATGGAACTAAGCTAACTTGGGGTGGGGTTAGATGGTTTGCTAATTTTAATAGCCATGAGGAATTCGTTTTGATAACATGTTTAGAGTGGATGGGGATGCGACATTGCATTTCATTGCCATTGGAGTGAAGAAGATAACAGTGGTTTTAAACTCAGATTGGCTCGGCCCTACAGACCATGATAACGGTGATTCCGATTCGGGAGGTTTTCCAATTGAACCATGGCTGGACCACGGTAAGACCATGACCAGGTAGCTCCTCGATCGGGTCAATGTTAAGTCCGTGTTTAACAAACCATAAAAAATACTAATATTAAGGGGGAACTATGAAGTCATGCTCACGGACAACAAATAGGTAGGAGGATATGATCCATTGGGTGTTAGTAACATCTATGAGTTTGGCACATTAACAGCGAGTTCCCCCCCTACAAGTGCTCCCTCGGGTTAGGAAGGGGACTTTGGCAATTTATCTGGAGGCGGCTGCTTAAGTTACCAACACAACACCCACCCCACAGAAAATGCATTGTGTCCGTTTAACTACAACTACAACTACAACTAGTCTACAACCCAAGTCAACAGCACATCGTCCTAAATTACTAAATAACCTCCCTTGTCTACTTACCGTGTTGTTGCTTTGCCTCATTTCTTCTCCTTTCTTCTTTCTTTCTCCTTATTCTTCTATAAATAAACCCTTTCCCTTCAACGCTTTCGCCTCTTCCCTCTCCTGCTGCTCTAGCAATCAAATCCTCAAAGACCAACCAACAACAGCTGCTTCTTCTTCTTCTGCAATAAAGGAGACAGTAGATTGACAGAACGAGAAGAAGAATCTGTAACAAAGGGAAACCAAGGAGCAGGAGGAGGAAGGAGGAACGACATAGAAAGACAAGAATCAATCTTTCAATCAATAGTTGTCTAGTAATAAATTAAATTAAATAAATAAAGGAATAAATAAAGAGAAGAGAAGGGGGATTGTAGAAAGAAAGTATCTTTTTTAGAGTGTGTGTGTGGAAGGGAAAATGGGGGACGCCTTCTGTTCGGACTGTAAGAGGCAGACGGAGGTGGTGTTCGACCACTCGGCGGGGGACACGGTGTGCTCGGAGTGCGGCCTCGTCCTCGAGTCCCACTCCATCGACGAGACCTCCGAGTGGAGGACCTTCGCCAACGAGTCCGGCGACAACGATCCCGTCCGTGTCGGCGGCCCCACCAACCCCCTCCTCGCCGACGGCGGCCTCTCCACCGTCATCGCCAAGCCCAACGGCGCCTCCGGCGAGTTCCTCTCCTCCTCCCTCGGCCGCTGGCAGAACCGCGGATCCAACCCCGATCGCGGCCTCATCCTCGCCTTCAAAACCATCGCCACCATGTCCGACAGGTCCCTCCCTCCCCCCCACCCTCCTTTGTCTTTTTCTGTCTTCCTTTTAGGGTTTTGTCTGATTTTCCCAGATCCTATGCGCTTTTGGGTATTTGGAGCTGATTAGGTTGTGTTTAATTGATGTAGATTTTTATCAAGGGCTTTCATTTGTAAGTGTATTAAGGGGGTTGGGTTAGGGTTAGGGTTTGTTTAGATTTGTGGTATGGAACTTGTTATTGGGGCAGTTAGTTTTGATGGGATTTCATCGGGAATCCTGAATTGGGCGCCATTTCGAGAGGTGCTGGTGTCGAATTATTATTGACCTATAAAGTCTGTGCTTGAATGGAATTGTCATGTTGCTGGCCTTTGCCTGTTGTGTGAAGTCTTCTCTAACAAATGAATAGGCTGTCTGCACAATCGTTGCTAACGTTTCCAACTTTCTGTTTCAGGTTGGGTCTTGTCGCCACTATAAAGGTACAATGTTTACAGCTTTGATGATTATATCCTCCCCCCTCTTGCGTGGAAGTCCAATGGCTTTGTTCACTTACATTATTATGGTCATTTAAAGAGTTGGGAATCAGTTCCTTGTGTCTTAGTAGTTGATCGGCTTTTAGTTGGCATTAAATAATAATCCTTTTCTTAACTCCGGCTTCCGTTTTCTTCTATGTCATTGTTTATGTGGCATTCAGTTTCTATCCTGACATATTCATTATTTTCTTGATGAATCTGCCGTTGTTACGTTAAGGATCGTGCCAATGAGATCTACAAGAAGGTAGAAGATCAAAAATCTAGTAGAGGAAGAAATCAGGATGCTCTATTGGCTGCTTGCCTCTATATTGCTTGTCGACAAGAAGACAAGCCACGAACAGTAAAGGGTACAGCCTACATCCTTTTAAATCTGGATGCTTCCCGATTTATCTTTCAGTATGTGTTTGAGCTCCCCTAAACCCTATGGATTTCAACTAGAAATTTGCTCTGTCGCCAATGGAGCCACAAAGAAGGAAATTGGCCGAGCAAAAGAATACATAGTGAAACAACTGGGGTTGGAGACGGGCCAGTCAGTGGAGATGGGAACTATACATGCCGGGGATTTTATGGTGTGTTTTCCTTTACACCCATCAAAAAGAGCTTCTTTTGTTACTTATGATATATAGTATATAACACTGGGATTATTTTATTTTATGGAGTCAATAAGCAAGTTGTTTCCGTACTTATTAGTTCCATACGTCCTGACATTGTGTCAACTTGTGCAGAGGCGTTTCTGTTCCAATCTTGGCATGACTAATCAGACAGTTAAAGCCGCTCAAGAGGCTGTTAAGAAGTCAGAAGAGTTTGATATAAGGTAGTTATATTTGTCTCTAAAGTTATTACTTCCATATATTTTCAGAGAGAAATGTGCATTTTCTGTTTTGCTTGATTTAGATTCTTTGCCGGTAATCATTCTTTTTTCTTTCTTGGCTCATAAATTTGGTTCTTCTAACTATTATCTTATTATTGAAATTGCTGATCAAGGCTGTTGATTTCTCCCTGCATTTGTGTGTATACTGGCTTTGCTGAATGGATTTGTTTAGGTCCTTCTGAAGTGACTGTGGATAGTATTTGCCTGGCACTATAAAAAGATTACTAGTTAATGTTCGAAGTGAACAATTTCATAATTCTGCGTTCTTTGTGGATTGCTGTATTTTTCTCTTTTAGCATTTGCCAAGTATTGTGACTTAGCTGAAACCTGTTTCGTGACGTGTAGCCTATCTAAAGGCAAGTGTTAGGAAACAAGGATAAAGAGATGCTCTTTATTATATTGCGTCTGTGAATCCATGTTATCAAGGTTCTGGCCAGTAAGATGGCCACTTATTATAATTTTAAAAATGCATTCTCTTTCTTAGTTTTAGCCTCTTCTGGTCCTTTGTTTGTTGTCAGAGCAACTGACAAGCATGTACTTCCCATCTCTAGTTTGTTGCGATGTCATAGATTTCAGCAGGTTTCCTCCAACTTGTCAAAGCTTATGTAATTTTGTGGAGCAAATTCAGAAACCTGTTTGATTTTTGGTAGTGCGGATGCAGGGAGATTGATGAAATGGTTATTTAATTTGAAAATGCTATATTGTGTTATTATTTGAAAGAGCCTCAGTTCTCTTGAAAAGAAGGAAAAGGTAGTGTACTTGTAATGCTGCTAGCTCATGAGGAACTAAGGATCTGTCTCATGCTACCCTCCAGCAGTTGTAATGGACTAGTGTATTCTTTGTTTCTTTTGGGTTCCCTTAAAGACTTTAGCATTTTCTTTCATTGCTTGCAGGAGGAGTCCCATATCAATTGCTGCAGCGGTTATATATATTATAACTCAGCTTTCAGATGAGAAGAAGCCTCTTCGAGGTTTGACATCCTCTTTTTATCTTTTTGATGCTTTCCATAAGCCTTGTTTTAGGCTACTAATTTCAATGAAGACAAATTTGATGGTTGAAAAGCCATTTCATTTATTGCATACAGTCTGCCATAGGCTTATTTGTACCAATTGTATAACTTGCTGGGCACAAATTCATATTGATCAACTTTCAGCTTGCTCTGCTATTGAAGTTGTGATCTTTGCTGATGCTTTGGTGGTATGAGTCCCCATTTATTTTCGACCACTGTGCATTTTACTGATATGAGTGTCGATGCAGATATTTCACTGGCAACTGGAGTTGCGGAAGGCACAATTAGAAATTCCTACAAGGATCTTTATCCCCATGTGTCGAAGATAATACCCAGTTGGTATGCGAAAGAGGAGGATCTGAGAAACCTTTGCAGTCCTTGAATTATAGAGCTCACAATGGCGGGAATACAGACACACTTGAATTTGTTTTCAGTCTTCCAACTGGAATGTGTATCAAAAAGATAAAAACCATGGGGACATACAAATGACGCATGAGTCTTTATTATATTCGGCAGTTACTACACCTTCCATTTAGGTGTAGGAAAGGAAAGAAAAAAAGAAGAGATCAAATTCTAATTTATGGTGTATTAAAAACAAAGCAGTAGTGGAGTTTTGTTGTGCATTATGCAAATGGTATGCCTTATTTCTTATCACTTGGGTAAGATATAGCCAGAAACTATCATTGACTCGTTTAATTTCTGCATTAGTTGAATTTGTTTTTTATTTATCAGAGTACCAGTTATGCTACAATACGGTAGGAGGTTTTGTATTGAGCGGAATTGTCAACCATTCAACACATAGTTAATGTGATGGTGGTGGTATATTTGGTATTGGTGGAGGTTGTTGAAATGAAAGATGCAGCATAATGGTTTTGCAATTATAGATTCCCAATAGAAAAATGGCACTTCTGTTATTTGCTCCATATTGTTGTATAAGCTAAACAAAAGAAGAAAAAAGGGTTGGCATGGTTAGTTTTGTGAATGACATAAGAGTGATTTTTTCTTACTCCAGACATCAAAGTTTAAGTTTTGTGTTAATGAGCAGACAGCTAGTGTTGGTCGATTGTTATGATTGAGGAGGATGTAATACAGTTGTAAGAGCAGCAGAGAGACAGTGATCAATGTGAGTCCTTGGTTGTAATCTCAGAACTTGTGCAATGTGACATATCGCATTAGCCTATGGTTCAGAATCTCATTTTGGGGCCAAATGACGTTCTTATGACTGCTAATGACAGATTAGTCGATGTATCACATGATGGCATAGATGTGAAAATCAAACAGAAGAAACGATTAGTAGAAGTTCCATGAGGATGATGAAGAAATCTTGAGAAATAGGACGAAGCTAGAAGCGAAAGGACCCACATACCATTTCCGATCTCCTTTTTAAGCAACTCCGAAAGTGAGACTCGAATCCAATACCTCGCCCTTCTTATTTCGTCAATGAGTCACTGTGCTATAAGCCTATTGATTTTCCTGCGCATTCATAAATTAGTCGATATATCTATAACGAATTGGTCTATGTAAAATAGAACAAGTGATTTTACTTATTTGTCCTCTGAAACTTTATATATTATAAACTATACCTCCTTAGATTTTTCAGTCAAAATAGGCCGAAATAGTGAACCAACTAATATAAAAAAAAAATGCGCACACTATTCAAGACAGGGGATGCGAAAAAGGGGGAAGAAAGAGATGAAAAATAGAGGTTTTTGGTGGTACTACAAGGCATTGATTTCCTGAAGATTTTTTTTTTATTACAAAGTCAAACCAACGGGAGAAAATAAAAATATTCATTCTATCCACTCTTTTCCCCTCATTCCTTCCTTTTGGTTTTTTTTTTTTTCCAAAATCTATTTTCTATTCAATCTCATATTCTTCAATCTATCTCCTCATGTTTGTGTTTTTTCTTTGAGAATCAAACATAATTTGTTACCAAAACTTTCCAAAATCTATTTTCTATCCAATCTCATATCCTTCAATCTATCTCCTCATGTGTATGTTTTTTTTCTTCTTGAGAATCAAATATAATTTGTTACCAAAACTTAATTAGAGAACTCTAACAATATGTACAACTGGATCAAAGATACAAGAAAGAAACTAAAGGTCTTAGAAAATATAAATTAAGCAACAAAAGCAAGGTCATAAAAGAAAAAGACTATGAACTAGACGTATTTACAAACAAAATGCCCCAAAATTTACAATGCCCTTACATTTATATCCTTATGTAATTTAAAATATTTAAGTTTGACATTTTAATTAGCTAATAATAAAAATATAATTATACCTTTAAAATAACATTAACCTATTAAAATACCATTAACGGCAATTAAAATTTCCGCAGCAACGCGCGGGCATGCGACTAGTTTGTCCCTAGGATACCATGGCATTATTTAAGAATCAGGTAGTTTAATTGTGGGTTTTCTCGGAGCCGTTTTGGTGGCATTCGTGCCCATCAGGCGGATTTCTTAGTTAGAAAAGTCCATGTTACTTGGTGCAGGTCCATGGGTTGTGACCTGTCATGGCCTTAGCTTTGGATTTACACCTAATCTCTTAAAAAGCTTAATCCCAATTGCGGATACAGGTAAAAAGTAAAAAAGTTTTTCATGTCCCTTCACTTTTTTGTTTTCGCATTTGTTGTCTCTCTTCCTTTTTTTTCACTCAACCTGTCCCTCAACTCTTAATTTACCGGGTCACCTTGTCCTTATTACCACCTACAGCCAGTTAGTGCATGTGACGCTGACACGTGTTCGTGGGACCCACTTCATCTGATTAAAATTATTTTTTCTTTTTATTTTTTTCTAATTAATTTCTAAAACCTATTTTTTATTCTATTTTTCTTTCTTTTTCCCCATTTTCATTTTCTTTCTTTTTCTTTTTTCTTATCCCCGTCTTCTTCAATCTCTTCTTTTCTTCTTACTTTTTCTTTTCTCTTCACAAGCCACCAACCCTCCTCCCAACAAACTCAAAAGCCACAGACACACACAAACACAGTAAACCCAAATCCCCCAGGCCAAAATGGAGATCGAAATGAAGGGAAAAGCAATCGCCGAAACCGGCGCCGCTACCTCCGGAGACGGCGGCGCTGCCAGCGGAGACGAGTCGGGAGGAGGTGCTGCTGCTAGCAGGAGCGGCGGAGTGGCGGGGAGGAAAGACCGCGTGAAGGGACACCACCGTTCAAGCCCTTCCCGGGCATGCCCATCCTCCCCTACTCCCCTCTCCGCTGCCGCAACTGCCGCTCCGTCCTGAACCCCTTCTCCGTCATCGATTTTGAGGCCAAAATCTGGATCTGCCCCATCTGCTTCCACCGCAACCACTTCCCCCCTCACCACGCCGCCTCCATCTCCCCGGACACCCTCCCCCCGGAGTTGTTCCCCCAGTACACCACCGTCGAGAACCAGCAAGACGACGCCTCCTCGCCCCCGCCCCTGACTTGCCTCTTCGTGGTCAACACCTGCCTCCTCGAGGAGGAGATCGGCTTCCTCAGGTCCGCCCTCTCCCAGGCGATGCACCTCATCCGGACACCTCCCTCGTTGGCCTCATCACTTTCGGGAGCTTCGTCCAGGTTCACGAGCTGGGCTTCCCCCACCTTCCCAAGACCTACGTCTTCAACGGCTCCAAGGAACACTCCCGAGACTCCCTCCTCGATCACTTGGGCTTCTTCCTCAAGAAGCCTCGCCCCCTTCTTCTTCTGGTGTCATCGCCGGTGTCCGCGACGGCCTCTCCCCGGACGCCATCTCCCGGGCACCACATTCTTTTTCTGCATAAAAAAATGAAAGGGAAAAAAGATAGGCAATTTGTGGGTCTTTTATTTCTTTTTCTGCTTAAAAAAATGTTATTTTCTACTTGTTTTTATTCTTAAATAACAATAAAGAAAAATAATTTAGGAAAAAAAGGTAAAGAAAGATTGTATTAAAGGAAAGAAAATAAAAGGAGAAAGAGAAAAGAGAAGGAAAGGATTTCCGGAAATAGGAAAGAAATAAAGAGGAAAAAAGAAAAATAAAATCAGAAGAAGTGGGCCCCACGGACACGTGTCAGCCTCATACGCACCAACCGGCTGCTGGGGGTAATAAGGACACGGTGACCCGGTAAAATAAGAGTTCAGGGACATGTTGAGTGAAAAAAAGGAAGAGGGACAACAAATACAAAAACAAAAAAATAAAGGGACAAGAAAAACTTTTTTACCCGAGGTAAAATGGTGAGACTTTGCAGCTTGTGAGTTTAAGAGGTACCAATAGTTGTTGGCTGAGTGTTAGGGAGCATGCTAAGATTGGGACTCGATTCAAAAACTACTAGTAAACTACCAGTGCATCACCGGAATTAAAGCTAATTTTTTTTTAATTTGAATGAAAATCTAAAATATTTTCTAGTCAATATATAAATCTTATCTCTAACAAGAATGGGTGATAAATTGACCGTGAAAGTTTTTTTTTCTTTAGATAAGCTTACATGTCTATATTAGAGCCTTATGTCAAATTCTTCATAATTAATTACTCTAAAAAAAATTTAAAATCCTATTTGCTATACTTATATATTGGATAGCTCAAAAAACCTTTACCCCTTGAGCTATAGCTAGTTCGTAAAGTGTACTAATAGTTCTCCTCATCGAAAACTTAAATCTATATACTATATAAAAGCATCAACTCTAGAAAAGTCGGCAAATTAATTTCATTACCCCTCATTAATTAAAATTGACCCAATTATCCTTAACTAATTGATTATTATTATTATTATTATTATTGAATTTAATTTTATTCGAAAATAAATAAATAACAATGAAAAACAAAAAAAACATGGCGGTTGCGTTAAGGTTATGGCCTGCATATATATTAATACTCCACCCCACTAATAACGTGCTACAATAATGCCTCTGAAGATATGGTGGACTACCACAATAGTGTTGTTTGTCAAGCTTTTGATTCCTAGGACTACTACCTCCGAATTGATGTAAGCACTAGATCCATCTCCTCTCCTATGCTTGAATAATTAATAATTAATTAATTTACTAAGCTAGCAACATATTATATTGCTTCTAGGTTAAAATACGGAAACCAGAGGAAGTAGATTTGAGCTGGTTGCAGTTCTTCCTCATCAGGAACACGCTGTACATAATTGCCAATGGACATGGACTCTAAGCTGCAAAGAAAGCAGTTTGGATCCTGGGATGTTATATTCCTGGCCTGGACTGGCTGCTTGAGCACCTGCAACTTCCCATCTACCTGGACGATCTTGATAGTTGAAGGCTATTTGATAATATCGGCAGCTCCTCAATCACTTCTGTGTTCACTTCTTGTGTTGCCGCAGAAAAGGAGAGGAGATGAAAAAAGGTTTTGCTTTTAGTTGACTGGGTTTGGTTTGGTGGGTTCTGTTTTTTTTTATGACATTTCAAAGCTTTAAAGCATAATCTCTTCAGTTTGTTTTTTCTTTTTTATTCTTTTTTTTTTTTTTTTCTGGGGATGTTGTTATGTTAGAATGTGTTGATCATATCTTGGCCCTTTTTTTTGTGGGGATGTTGATATGTTAGAATGTGTTGATCATATCTTGGATATGTAGTAATTTGTGGTTTTTCAAGCACGGTATCAATACAAGCTTATCTCTTGATCAACGTGTATATAATGCACCTACAACGGATCAAGTTGCTGCTATGGGGATTGAAGGCAATACAGGTAACATATCATTTGAGAGAGATATTATTGTTCATACACATTCTGGACAAAGACAGAGGGTGATGCACTTTTACAGTTGTTATGATGCATTACAATACCCTTTACTTTTTTTCCAAAAGGTAAAGTTGGTTGGCATCAAAATATTTATAAACAAGATCGTCTGAATGGTGGATCTAGAAATATTACATTCGATAACAACTATGATACTTCCGTGTTTTCGTCTTCTATTGACATATTTGAAAGAGAAGATCAAGGTACATGCTATTATTATCATTGCTAATAATTTTTTTCAATATTCTATACATAATATTTGGTTTGTTAAAAAAAACTTCTTTTTTATGCAAGAGTGCATAGACCCACAACATCAAAAGTTTTTTTGTAGAGAATATTATTGGTACAAGCTTCAAATAAGAGATTATGAACGAACTTTAATTCTTTTGGCTGGAAGATTACTCTAACAATTTGTGGTAGACATGTATATAAAACTTGAATCAACAAGACTTGACTATTTTCGGCTACAACAATAAAAAATAAGATCAGAATTATATCAATGTATTGTTGATAGTGTCATGGCTGGAGAAACTAGAGCAAATGAAGTTGGAAAAAGGCTCATACTACCAGGTCCTTTTATCGGAGGTCCATGAGATATGCGACGTCGATACTTAGATGCAATGACGTTGGTTCAACGATTTGGAAAATCAGATTTGTTTAAAATAATAACATGCAATCTAGAATGGCAAGAGATTAAGGATGAGTTGAAATATGGAGAAACAGTAAAAAATAGACCGGAATTAGTAGATAGAGTATTCTGGGCCAAATTTCAAGATATCAAAGATCAAATAATTAAAAAGCATATATTTGGAGAAGTAACGACACATGCTTTTGTCACAGAGTTTCAAAAAAGAAGAATGCTACATGTTCATTTATTGCTTATACTGAAGGAAAACTACAAAATTACATCTCAAGAACAGTTTGACCAATTCGCCTGGGCAGAGATTCCTGACGAGAAAGAAAATCATTTGCTCTATCAGTTAGTATCAAAGCACATGATGCATGGTCCTTGCGGTGAGCTGAACAAAAATTATGGTTGCATGGTGCAAAACAATATTGATAAAAAAACACGGTAATGTCGATTTTATTATCCTAGAATATTTACTTCGTCAACAACCAAAGGAAAAGATGGTTATCCAATATATATATGAAGGAATAATAATCAAATCGTGACAAAGAAAGGAAAAGTACTAGATAACCAATGGGTTGTACCTTACAATCCATATCTCTTGACAAGATACAATTGTCATATTAATGTCGAGATATGCTCAAGTTTATGTTATGTAAAGTATCTTTATAAGTACATATACAAAGGACACGATAAAGTAGCAGTACATATTGCAGAAAACAATAGGAGTACAACGATAGATGTGATTCAAAAATTCCAGGATGTAAGATTTGTATCTTCTCAAGAGCAGCATGGAGAATTTTAGGCTTAAATTTATATGAAATTAGCCCTCCAGTCATTAATCTACAGTTGCATTTACCAGGGAAACAAGCCGTTTATTATTGAGAAAACGCAAATTTATCAAATGTTATTAGTTGGGATCATATAACAAGAACCATATTCACACAATTTATGGTGACGTGCTCCAAAGAAGAAAATGCTCGTAAATTTCTCTACAGGTATTAACTTCTCTTACCATAAGTTTATTGAACTATTTTTACTTTTGTTTTCCCATAATTTATAAGAAAAAAAAAACTTGCCATGCATGTAGTAGATTAAATTCCATCATACATTTTTAATGTTTTCTGGACAGTTTTCTTATATTAAGAAAGAAATAATATTTATCTTATTTCAAAAAAATTGACATAGTAACATTAAATGAAATATAATATATAGTAACAAAAAATATTAAGCTTTAAATACTTTTTACTAAAAATTGCTAAATTTTGCAGGGAATTTCCAGAAAATTATGTGTGGAAAGAAAAACAAAAAACATGGACACCGAGACAAAGTAAATTCGTTATTAGCCTTGTAAATTCGGCAAACCCAAAAGAAGGTGAAAGGTACCATCTTCGACTACTTTTGAATCATGTGAGACGAACAAAATCATTTCAAGATCTTTTTTTTGTCGATGGAGTGCGATACTCAACATTCAAAGAAGCAGCACAAAAAGGGCCTTTTGGAATCTGATGAAAGCATATTGGAGTGTATGAAGGAAGCTGTCATATTCCAAATAAGTATTCCACAATGTCTGAAACTTGAGCCTCAGTGGAGTGTTCTTGAAAATGTCTGAAAATTTCAGAAGAAATCAAGAACACTCCGTAGAGGCTCAAGTTTTATTGACACTAAAAAGTGTGAATTACTTCCTAGAAAGTGTGGAAAAAAACAACTGTGATTGTAAGCTATTCAAATCAAATGGTTATTCTCTTGAAGATCAAATAACTCTCCAAAAAAAAAAAACTGGGAAAATGTCAATTGAGATCCCTTTGGAAGATTTGGAAGCACATGCCAAGTTAGACCCTGAATAAGAGAATGCTTTCAACACGATTTTGGAAAGAATACACTTCGGAAACAGTGGAATATTTTTTGTTGACGGCCTGGGAGGGACAGGGAAAACTTTTTTATATTGTGCATTACTTGCAAATGTCAGATTTAGAGGGATGATAGCACTTACAACTGCAACAAGTGGTGTCGCAACAGCAATTATGCCTGGTGGACGAACTGCTCACTCACGTTTTGATATATTAATTATCATTGACGAAACAACATTGTGTAAGATGTCAAAGCACCAAACGGGTAGAAACCGAAGCCAAAGAAGAGAATTAATATTGATGAATGAAAAGTAAGGAAAAAATTCATTTTACGTGAAATAGCTTTTATCTAAAATATTTTTCTTCATTTAATATTCAGAAATGAACAATTAATCCTAATCCTATGGGGTGATTTGGCGGAGCAGGAGGGACAAAAATTATATGAAAATGAAGACAAAATCTAAGTCATTGAAATATCAGACATCAGAATGGCAGAATACAATGGTAAATGATTTACGAAAATTGTTTGGAAGGATTATAGATATAGTAACTAACAAATGACATCCCGAAAAAATATATACTAAGGTTTAAAAACAGGCTTGGGAAACGACAAAAAGAAGATATTCAAATTACACAACAACCAAAAACAAAAAGGATGAGAGATGCTGCAAAATTTATAATATGAGATATACAGAACATGAGTAGTGCAACAACAACAAAGGTAAGTATACAAGTTTAATAATGTTAATATATATACTTTCACAATAATATTTATTTCGAATTAACCAAAATATTGGATGTAGATAGGTCAACTATTTGTTCTTTCCAAGCTAAAATTATGAAGGTAGAAAATAAAGAAAAACCATGGTATCATGCTTGCAAAAGATGTGGAAAGAAAGTATATGTTTCAGACAATAAAGCGCGATGTGAAACAAAAAATAATGCAATGGATATGATGGATACAAACCTGGATATGAGCATTATAAAAATAAAATAATGACTTATCTTTGCTAAATATTTATATTTTTATTTAACATATCCAATTCATATCTTATAAGTACATGCTAAGACTCGAAGTGTTTGACGGAAAAGATAATGCATTGGTAACCATATGTGTAACGACCCGAGTAAAATTTTCTTGATTTTTACCAAGCTATTTTGACTTTTACGGTGGTTAATAAAATTTCATCGTGGTTAATCAAGAATTTTATCAACCCGAGTTAATTTTTATTATGATCAACCGAACATGAGATTTCAATTTCAAGACCTGTCCAACACACTAAATAATTTCTTTTATGACGATCATTTTATTCTTACTACTTTCAAGAAGATTTTGATAATTTTTGGCAATGCATTTGCTTACCCATTTTTAATGATGTATTATAAATATTTTTAAAATAAATGATATACTAAATATGTTCTTCAAGGGAAATTGTAACAGCCCGGGTAAAAATTTGGATTTTTACCGGGACTGTAAAAGCCTTATTACAGTGATTTACCGAATGAATTAATCTTGGGTAATTAATTCATGGTAAATCGGGCGTCGTTTTTCGTAACCGAGGGTTTTCCCTCGCTCTAGATTTTTCAGTGGATTTTTCGGACCTAAGTTGGTATTTTTTTCGGGTCCCGGAATCCTCTGAAAAATCACACCGGAAAATAACTAAGGGGGTATCAGTTATTTTCTGGTCCGGACCGGACTCGCTTCATAATGCAGACAAGCTGCATTATTGAAGAATCACAGGCTGAACAGTTTTTCTTCTTCTTTATAATCGGAAGCAGAGGAAGGAAGGAAGAGGAGAGGAAGAAAAAGAGAGGGAAAAAAAAAGAGAGAAAAAAAAAGAAGAAAAAAAAAGAAGAAAATCGAAAAAAAAACAGAGTAGAAGAAGAAGAAAAAAAAAGGAAAAAAAACAATACAGAAAATAGGAAAAAAAATAAAATAGAAAGAAAAATAAAGAAAATAGAAAATGGGGAAAATAGAAAAAAAAAGAGAGGGACTGTTCATCGTCACCTCCCCTCTCGGGTTACTGTACACGACGAAGCGTTCCGTGCCGCTTCTCGGCTCACCGCCGCCTCCATGGCCTTCCCCGTGACGTCGCCGACCTCCCGCAGCCCCTTCCTTCCGTTCCCGCTGCGAGACGCGCCGTCGAGCGCCGTTGACCCGCGGCGAAACCCACGGATCCACCTCCCTCGCGCCTCCCACCTTCTGCCGTCGCCGCCGCGCCCTTCCTGCTTCCGTTCCAAAGTCGCCTCAGCCTCGCCGACCCCGCGCTAGTCTTCCTCTCGCCCGTCCCTGCCGCTCGCCGTGCCGCCGTCTCCTACCAGGCACCTCGACCCGTTTCTGCCAAGGTGAGTACCCGACTCACAAACGGGTTAGACCCTGCTTTCGGGCTGCCTCGCAGGCCTGGGCAGTTGGGCCTCACCTGTTGGGCTGTTCTGGGCTGGGCATGGGCTCACTGTTCATGGCCTAGTCCAGTTTAAGAAAAAGAAATAATAATATATATAAATACATAATTATATTCTGGAAAAAAAATTAAAAACGAAAAGGGATAATTTTTCTAGAAATATATATATATAAAAGAGTTAATATTTCTGAAATATATATAATTATGTTGATTTATAATTGTTGGAAAAGTATTTTGTCTTTAGAAAATAAAAATGTATATATATTAAATTGTATATATTTTCAGAGTAAGTTTTTATGATTATATATCTTCTGGGAAATAACATATATAGCATATGATTAATATATATATTCTTGATAAATAGTAATATTTGGTAATTATATTATGGTAAATAGTTTTATTAAAAAATAATATTTTGGAAAATATATATATACATATGTTATCTTTTCCGGAAAATTATGGTGATTATATTTTTGGAAAAGTATAATTAATTTATGAAAATATTTTGAAAAGAGTTTTAATTAAATTATGGTACCGAAATTATATTCGGATATACGTACGGTATAATATTTTCGGTAAAAGATGATAATAACGGATATGAACCGGGATAGGATTATTTCGCAGTATTGGCATCATAACATACTCTTATGTGCATCTTATGTGAGTATATACTGTTTTGTTGTATAGGTTATGATATCGGGCAGTTTCCCGAGGAGCCGGCCTTGGTACCGGTCATTGTCCTATTTTTCTTCTTCTTTTTTTTTCTTTTCCTATTTTTTTCCGAATTTCTTCTTTTTTTTTCTTTTTTCTTTTTTTCTTTTTTTCTTCTTTTTTTTTTCTCTTCTCTTCCTCTTCCTCTCCTGCTTCCTCTGCTTTCTTTTTATAACGTTGAAGTTACTGTACACATGTGATTCCTCAATAATGCAGCCTGTCTGCATTAAAGAGCGAGTCCAGTCCGAACAAAAAAATAACTGATATCCCCTTAGTTATTTTCCGTTGTGATTTTTCCGAAAATCCCGGGACTCGAAAAATACCAACTTAGGCCCGAAAAATCCACGGAAAAATCATGAGCGCGGGAAAACTCTCGGTTTCAAAAAAACAACGTCCGATTTACCTTGAATTAATTACCCAAGATTAATTCAACAGTAAATCACGGTAAAAAGACTTTTACAGTCCCGGTAAAAATCAAAATTTTTACCCGGGCTGTTACAGTCTATCCTTCGTCGGTGAGCACTTCGGACTCACCCCTCACCTGCGGGCTTTCATCCCGTAGGATGGATTATTTGTGGTACATGATTGGTGCATTCCAGAGAGGCTGTGGCGTTATCCCTTGGACAGGACTTGGATCCATAGTTTGCATCAGTGTCGCATACAGTGTCTTTGTGAGTTATTAAGTCTTCTGCTGTGCTGGTTTTTATTATTGTTGGGCCATTGGGCCGGTTATGATGTTTTAGAAGTTTTTATTTTGGGCTGTTGAGCCCGAGTTTCTGTTTTATACACTGTATGCTGGGCTTTATTTGGTCAGGTTGTTACAGTTCCTGCAGTGTACGGTAAATACGGGTCGGGGCGTTTCAGAAATCTATTTTTCGATACTAGTCATATATCTCAAAAATTCCGTAGAAATTATTTTTATAATAATTGGTTTATAAAAAGTTTTGACAAGATGTGTTTTATTTTCTTAAAAAAAATTATTATAAAAGTTTACGGTGGGTACAATTTGTTGTGGTTTCGGTAAAGACAAGCCCAATTATTCTTGATTTTGTTTTCCTTCCTCACTTATTGCCCTGTTTCTCCTCAATTATTTTTTTCCACTAACTCACTCCCTCAATTATTTCTCCTTATCACTTTCAGTTTAATTTCTTTTCTTCAGCCGCCGGTCCCTCCTATCTTTTCTTCTCTGTTTCATCCTTGTAATCTTCCCCTTTTCTCTCCTTTATTTTCTCCTCCTCTCTGCTCAATTCCTCACGCCTCTCCTCTCTCTCTCTCGTTTACTTTTTATCGCCACCATTCATCCTTAGCTCTTTCTCTCACCCTCGTGCCTTCCCCTTCTCCATGTCGAGCCGGGGCCGATGTCGGGTTTACTCCGGCGAGGGTGTGTTCTTGCGCTCGATTTTGTAGTTCAATCGGGTTTTGGTTTTGGATTTCATGGCGACTGGGTACTTGATGTCTGGTTGATGAAGCAAGCAAGACGGGCTGTTGTCGCAGGCAACAAAGGGGTCAGGTTGCTTTGTTGGATTCTTATTGTTTGGAGGTGAAATCGTGGCTTTATATCTCGATTCAGCATTGACAATACCATGCATTTTCTCGGTAAGATCTTCAGCCTACGTTATTGAAATTGTTTGTTGTGTCACCGACTTGAGTAACGATAATAATAATATTTCATGAACATGAGTCTTTTACTCCTCTATGTTGGCAAGAACACGTGGATGGTTATACATTAAATCGCCAATATATGACATCTTAGTGCATCTCACATGGAATTGTATTGTGGGTTTGGTTTAAAGGTCAACTTAGTGCATCTCACATGGATCTACATGATTTCATTAGTTCTTTACCGCTAAACTATTAATGCAATAAACTAGGATTTTGACACTTACAAGAAGTTTTGTTTTATCCTAAATGTGAATTGAGAATGATATAACTGTGTATATATATTATACATGTATATGTATAAACTTTGGTATGAACATGCCTACGAAACAAGCTTGCCAATGATTTAGTGCTGCTGACGAGTCAACTACTTAATTAGTAGAACATATATCTATCTTGTCTTGACAAGGGGTTGTTGGACAGAACATGTGTTTCCTTTTTCCTCTTAATTCATACATATCAAAATCTTGGGAAACAACATTACTTTTGTGTGGTTTTGTACCAAGCCCAGGAGTAGTTTGTTTCACATGAGTTATATGGTTTTGAAATTCCTTTTAATCAAATCATCATGTTTATGCGCACTGTTTTGTGGGCAAATATTGGCACCTTCTATTAACTAATTTACTATAAACGTGAGATGGTAGTAACAGTGGCTTTTCACTTGTTTCAACGAAAGATTAATAATTCAAGATTTTACCGTTCTAATAGTTTTGCCACGAGGTTTGGCGCCATGAAATCTTGGTTTCTATGCATTTGGTTTTTAAATGGATTTTCTAGATTTCAACATCGTTGTTTATAAAAATTGAATATTTTGGGTTGGGTCTTAATCCTTTATATACCCACGTGAGGTTAAAGGTTGTTAACGGTAAACTAAGTTAGCTAGTGCATAGCATGCACGCATCTCGGTGCCTCATGGAATTTCACATATGTGGTTGTGCTTGGGTTGTAATTATAGGAACCCGATAATGTCGAGGTAGGAGATGCCTTTATCTTCCAAGATGATTCTAACGATCCAGGTGAGGATATAAACTTATAAACTTCGGTATGCTGCCTGTGATACTCCGATTCTTTGTTTGATTGTTAAGTTATGTGTTATCTTGCGTACCTGTCATGTTATTGCTGGTTACTGTTATGATTATTATTATATGCTTGATGAACACTGTGGTCTAGCTACTGAGCTTTGTGATGTTGATATGATTATTGTGTTGTTCGTATGAGATATGTAGTATTTGATCGGTCAATGGCAGTGACCCAGTATTGTGACGTTGGATTACCAGAAGAGTTGTGAGGCTAAGAGCCTGCTCGGGAAAGTGAGTATGATGAATTACTGTTGGATAGTGGAATAAGAAATAATAATAAACAGTGGTAATATCATCTAGACATCTAGTTTGTCACGTGACAGGTATTGGTACGGCTAGATGGTAGTCACCTTGTGATTGTGATATGATAGGGAGGACTGCGGGACTCAGTTGATTTGTTATAGGAAGGACTGCGGGACTTCCGCCGAGGACTGCAGGACTCGGTTATTTGTGATATGATTTGTGATATTTAGCGGGGAGCACCCTAGGGTTAGCTAACCTGGCTACCAGGCACGACCAATACTTATCATGTGACAAGGGCCCTAATAATAAAATTGGATAGTCAGTCGCCGATTATCAGTGAGTTTAGAGGACTAGCTTAGCGGTGTGATGTCGGTCGTATAGTAAGGTCCGGTAAGTTGTCTGATTTCGATGCTATGTTGTGCTTGTTGTACCTCTATTGTACTGTGTTGGCTTTGGTATATATACGATTGCTTGTATACTGCGGTTTATTTGTTTATCGGTGAGACAGTGGTTGGTCTCACCCCTCACACACCCGTTGCAGGTTAGGTCAGGATTGCATTTCGGCGGCTGCAGTGTACCCTCGGGCAGGACTCAGATCCATTAGTTGCACCGGGCTTTGCATATGTTGATATTGAGTTTGTAAATGCTTCCGTTGTGCTGTTGATTTTGAGATCCCCGAAGTCGGGAGATATAATGTTGTCATTGGGCCGGATTTTCTGTTGAATTCACTATTTGTGCCACGTTTCGGCACTGTTGCTCAGTAATTACTGTATGATGGGTAAATAGTGGTCGGGGTGTTTCAATATTCGACGAGGCAAAAATGATAATTGGATGTGATGTGACTAAGTATATTGCGATATTAAGAGATGAGGTAAATAATAAATGATAACTAAAAATTGATCTATTATGGAATAGCTATTGACAAATCTAAGTTTCTATTTTGTAGGCAAAGCAACAAATAGAAAAGTTGATCAATTATTAAGAGAAAAAAATATATTTTCTTAGTAAGGATGAACAAAGCAAACGACCCAAATAGGAAAAAAGGACGATTTGTTGCAGAGGAAGTGCAAAAGACAACTGTTGAAGAACAAAATGACAAAGAAAATATTTGCATCTGTATTGAAGGTGAAGATAGTCAATTGCAACCAATTCTTAAGAAAGTTAAACTTGAAAAAAAAAAAAAAATTTCTATTACATACAATTTACTTTCCAAACTTTATGTTAACTCACAATTAAGAAATGTCAAAATTTTTCATAATAAATTGTGTTCATGCTTACTATATTGCAATTTAATTACAATAAAAATATAAAAAGGTAATTATTTAATTAATGTTAAATATTAAGTAATTATTATAATAATAATTTGTAATTCAAAATTACAAATTAAAATGGAGATAATTCACCTATTCAAAATAATATTTACAAAAACTTTTAATTGTTAAAGAATTATTTTTAAAAAACAAAATTGTAACACGTGCGTCGCACGTGCATAAAAACTAGTTAGGTATAAATATAGATCGCCTCTATATCTCTGGTAATCCCTAATATAACAAGCACAATAATTAGGCACACTTTCTATGAGTTCAATGATAAAGTTCATGAACCTAATATTAACTAGATCCATATAGAGACACTATTTGCTCAACTCAGTTTGGACACTTTCCGAATTATAAATAGCCCAAGCCTCACCCAAGGAGGGGGATTGTGCTCGAGAGGAGAGAGGACACAAACACAATAGACCGGAATCCGTTCGGAAACTCGGCCAAACGTCACCACCGTGTGAGACCATTCCTATCCCCGTGCAATATCAATTCTTCCTTTCTCGTATATGATGTATCCGTTCTTCAGACACCTGTTGAGAGTGGGTACTCAGTTAGTAGGGTAGGATATCTTTTACAAAAGATAATAATGAAATCACTCTTTTATACTTTGAAAACTAACATTTTCTAAAGCAAAATGGATTATAATGCAGAATGTTATGCTTTCAGTATATGTACTATAGACTCCATATATTTTTAAAATATAATGGCAATGCTATTTCCTTATTCCGCACATGAAATGAAACTGATCAAAATACAATAGAAAATATCTTATAGTTGTAGGGCCTTGGAAGCGTATGGTGTGGTTGTTTACATAACATGGAGAGCGGTCCTGTCAATCCCCAAAATATGTGTAGATTGAGAGGAAGGGCTTTATATTATTAGGGATAGTGGGTATTCAAATCATGGGATTGGAATTTTGTGCTTGACATTGTTTTGCTGGTCAAAATTCTGTGCATTGATTTGATTAATGTCCAAAATGGCTACATATGAATATGAGGCTGGAGGGAAGAAAAAAAGGATCCAATCCAATCAATTAAGTTCGTGAAATGATGGTGTCTATCAGATGGGTAGTACATGTATTTAACACCAGCCACTATATATCCATCAGTACAGCTTGCGATCCCTATAAAGACATGTGTATTAATTTTTTAAGTAAACATTCTATTGTGACATGACATGCTCCAACACAACAGAGCCGTCTTCTTTTCTTTTTGATGCTTTTTCATTCAAATACTGCCACCAACTGATTTTGACATTTTATTTTGTCACAACACGTTGAAGCAGACAAAATGTGGGGAAAAGAAAACTGAACAGCTTGATCCCAAGAATTGTTGGGTTTTTGGGTTTTTTTGACCCCATGTTTAGTGGTTTGGCCAATTTGGTACCTCGATAATTTTTTTGGCCGGGCATATATTCTGAGATTGCATGGGCAGGCCAAACGTAGTCCCCCGGTCAGGCACCTGCTGACGTGGTGGGCTGCCCGAACTTGGGGTTTCAGACCCGCGCCAAAACGACGTCGTACCACAACAAAACTGCTCGCTTTGGTGACATGGTATGACATGTAGGATCACCGGTACCATGACGTGTCATTTTGGGTTGCTTATGGTATCCTACCAAATTTTTGACCCAACCATTTCCGAAATCCAATTTGAACCCTATAAAACCAACCCATACCCAAACTAAATATTTTCTTTAAAAAAACTGAAGCTAATAATGTGTATTTATTTTTATAATCATTATGTATGATTTATAAAATTAATATTAAAATTAAAATTGAAAATCAAAGATTATCTTCATAATTGTTATCTCATTATGATTTATAAGAATTGAGAAAAAGATAAGTTTAAAACTAAAGTCAAAGGATCTTTAAAAAATAAAGATGTTAAAATTGATTTTTTTTGGATAAACAAAAATAAAGTCTTTCTGTAGTTTACAATTCCATAGTTTTAACGGCATCTTTCATCAAAAAAAAAAAAGAAAAAACTTTTAACGGTATCCTACTTTCCTTTCTTAGTAATCTTCTCTTAATCTTCATTTAATATATCTTTCCTTACCAATATTACTCTTAAAAAATTAAAAGCAAAAAATAAATACACACATTGAAAAGAAAAATAACACCCAACCCCAACCCCAACGACGCCACCGACGAGGGCTATAGACCACCACCACCACCATCTTCTTCAAACACCCACCACAAACCACCAAAACCCCAAATCATTCTCCTAAGGCATCCATTATCAAGGCCTCACCACAGCCATGGCGCCACCACCACAAATCCGGCCTCTCCTATCCCATCTCCTCCCAAGGCCGCCATTCCCCCTGCAACTCCGGCCGGTTTCCGCTCCTAGTGCCTCCCTACCGGCCTCAAGTCCCAGTCAGGTCCTGGTCGTTGCCCCCATGGACTTGGGTCCCATCAGCTTCTTGAGGTTTTTCCGCAGGTCCCTCTTCAAAGCCCGTTGGTCCTGCTAGTGCAGGAAAGGGGAGATATGGCCAGGATTGCTCATGTATGATTGCCTTGATTTCTTAGTCTGTTGAAGTTGGGGTGTATGTTATGCAAATTGATTCAAAAGTTTTGCATTGAGTTGTGGCCTTATTATCTTTTTTCGTGGTTTTATTGGAGTGGTGATGATTTTTTTGGATGATGAACTTCCGTCGGCGCAATAAAAGTAGCTGGTGGATTATAAAGACAATGGATTTTTTACGGTGAAGACAATTCATATCACTGTCTTGTTTTTTTTTTCTTTATTCGAAAAGTTCATATTTCCTTTTACGATTGATAGTATAACAAGTTATTATATTATCTTCTTAAAGTAAAATACTAAAGTCTGACCCGGGGAGATACATGCTATGGGTAGGAAGCAGGAACCTTTATGTAAATAACTTAGGGGGGTTTATCTGAGTTTTTTTTAACATAATATTATCTGAGTTCGAATAGAATCATTCAATAATTTTTATTGATAATTTATTTCTAAAATAAATAATTATGGAGAAAAGAAAATATTAAAATAAAAAATTAATTTGGTTATTATTATTATTATTATTATTATTATTATTATTATTATTGTTGTTGTTGTTGTTGTTGTTGTTACTGTTGTTGTTTTATATCAAATTATTATTATTGTTCATTTATTAAAAAAGAGCAGGTGTTTTAAAAAAAATCAAACCGGTCTGCGGGTGGGTTTTCTTGGGTATACATCGGATTTTTTGTGGCGGTTCAGTCAAGTAATCGGGTTGGTAGCATGTTGAGCCTACCAAGACACGTGGATATGACATGTCCATCCAACCCTCTAAAACGACGTCGTTTAGGCATGAGACGATGCCGTTTTGAAACACCTCCCAAGCCCCAAATTCGGGGTATATGCTCGGCAAAAAAAATGTCGGGGTACCAAATTGGCCAAACTACTAAACATGGGGGCCCAAAAAATCCAAAAATCCAGAATTGTTCGATGCATATTCTTTACACTTTTGAAATGATGAAATATTATATCAAAATTGGTTTATCCTTTTGTGAGTAGCGGATTAAAAAGAAGAGCTTTTGGGCCTTTTCACATAAACTTTAGAGTCATCACTTGAATTTTATTTAATAGTGAAAATTTAGGATAAACTTTGGTTGCTCCATGTTGATTAAAAAGTACTAATCAATGAAACCAAAGCGTTTGGACTCGGGAATTCGTCATTAGTCGCAAGGTATGAGGCACCCAACCAATGCTTGGGTGAGATAATACATAATTTTAAACAAATTATGTGCCTCATGATGTGTGTTATGTGTGTGACCGGAATCAGCATCATAACATTAACAATATCAACGTAATAGAATCTAACAAAAAAGAAAAAGAAAAGGAAAACCAATAGCTTGGCTTGCATCTCAATCCACTAGAGACTATCTACGTAACCCGGCGACCGGGATTTTCCAAACAACGCAATACTCAAAGCAAACATAGTCAGTAGCATCATCATCACGAAATCAGTCAGAAAATTAGAAGAGAAGAGATCGGTTTACTTGTTGTAGAGCCTTCTTCGATGTTCTTTGTGCTTTAGGGACGTAGACGGCGTTCGCTTGCTTTCTACTCCTTAATTCCACCTTGAACCTTTCTGGAACTACTGTAGGAACACCACTAACAACACCATAAATGTGATTTTTGAGGGAGAAAACAAAACAGAAGAGTTTCTTTTTGCTAGGCGCTTAAAGAGAGAGCTCAACGCAAGACCCTCAATTCTGAGGGTATGGGGTTCAATTCTTCTTATTCTTGCTTGGCCCAATGCCTTAGCCTAGACCTGGCAATTCGTGTTGTCGTGTCGGGTTGAATAGGTAAACGGGTTTTCTAAATCTTCAACCCGACCCGACCTATTTAATAATCGTGTCGTGTCGTGTCCAACCCGTTTATTATCGTGTCGGGTTCGGGTTGACCCGCAGATTACCTATTAAGTCTAATAAGTCTAAAAATCAGTATGAAAATTTTCTATTTTGCGCGAGTCGTTGTATTTTTTAAGCAAATAGCCATATAATTAGATTTTCTCATATATTAAATAAAATTATAAATTATAGAATCATAATATAACTGAAACGCCCCGACCCGTATTTACCGTACACAGTAAACACAAGCCGGAACTGTGACAACCCAACCAAATAAGCCCAAGCATACAGTGTATTCAACAAGTATCCGGGCTCAACAGCCCATAATGAAAACAACAATAATCATCATAACTGGCCCAATGACCCAACAATAGTAAACAATGCACAACGGAAGACTTTAATAACTCACAAACACTGTATGCGACACTGATGCAAACTATGGATCCGAGCCCTGTCCAAGGGATAACGCTGCAGCCTGTCTGGAATGCACCGAACCTGTACAACAAATAACTCATCCTACGGGATGAAAGCCCGCAGGTGAGGGGTGAGTCCGAAGTGCTCACCGACGAAGGAAAGACAATCAATATGAACACTATAAAACTCAAGGTCCAAAAACAGGCAAAAACCGCCAAATACATACTAAACCGAAAGACTGGACCCAAAACCCGGTCCAAGACAAAAAAGACTCAAATAAAACCAATTATCCAATTTTATCTTTCCGGGCCCCGTCACGGATAAGCTAGGGTCGTACCAGGTTATCAACCTGTTCCTGGTGCCAGATCAAAAAAACCCGGGATCAACATCCCAATATCAAACTCAGGGATCAACATCCCAATCAAACCGGCATCAACATGCCCATCACAAGTAACCCAGATCATGGCCACCACAAAACAGTCTCAAACCATCCGGTCGTACCTCTACTTACCACGCGACAATTATATTATCGTCCTCAAAAACAAATCACAGGGATCAACATCCCTAACCAAAAACCCGGGATAGACATCCCAAACCAAAACCAAGGGACATCCTTGTCACAATTCATTAATAATTCCATTTTATACTTTGAACCAAAAGACACAGAAAATCAACACGGGGATAAACATCCCAAAAACCAAACAGGACACCGAGATAAACATCCCGAACCAAAACACAGCCAAAAGCAGCAATCAACAATGCACAATCATCAAAACATAATAACCGAGTAATATTGTAACAGCCCGGGTAAAAATTTTGGATTTTTACCGGACTGTAAAAGTCTATTTACCGTGATTTACTGTTGAATTAATCTTGGGTAATTAATTCAAGGTAAATCGGGAGTCGTTTTTCGAAACCGAAGGTTTTCCCGCGCTCGTGATTTTCCCGTGAATTTTTCGGAACTAAGTTGGTATTTTTCGGGTTTCGGAATTTCTCGGAAAATCACACCGGAAAATAACTAAG